>LPNX010214131.1:5813-28281 GCA_001517045.1 Pseudotsuga menziesii
TAAAAGTCATCTAGCCTTGAAAAGGTTTGTTGGGCAGATGGGGCAGACCCGGGTTCTTATGCTTTTATCTTCACACCAACAAACAGACCCACAGTGTTGGCCCTTTCGGCAACAACCTGCGAATAGGTTGCAGTCTCACCCGAAACAGCTATGGGGTACCGCAGAATCAGGTTTCTGCAGGCGAAAGAGGGATATTACTGTACCTTTATCCTTAACAGAGAATAATTATGCAATACAGAGCTTCGATATTCACTTAAATAGCTTTGCAGTTCAAATAAAAAGACAGTTTCTTGCTTAACCCTTGACTGGGAATTCATAGTGAAGTTAATACTTAGCAATTTATATTACTTTACCACTCATCCACTTATCAAATGCATAAAAACATAAAAGGAACAAAATAAAAAGAACCACCACAACACAAGATATACGTGGTTCACCCCTAGTGTAGGGTACGTCCACAGAACTGCGTTTATATTCAACAATCTACAAAACAATGCAGTTCTGATCTGCGCACTCAGCTGCAGATCTTCTCAACAACCCAAAACTGCGCACTCAGCGGTAGAGGTCGTCCACGCACTCAGCTGGGACTTAACCTTAAACCCCAAAATAGACCATAGCTTCTTCGCATCACATCATCGTCATAACACAAAGCTTACTTGACTCCTTTACATAAGTGCCTATTTATACAAGTGCACTATTACAATACCATGGGCTTAAAAACCATGGGTACCCAAAAACCAGGGGACATTTACAAAAAGAGGGGCTTCGACCCAACCCCGAATCCCCTAAGAATATTTTGGACCGCAACTCCGCTTACAAGCTTCGCACAAAAACCGCGGAGTTGCCAAAATTAAGGACCTTCAAGGTCCAAGCCCCAACAAGGTTCAACCATGAATCTTGTGTAAAGAGCACTCAATTTGAACTTCTTAAATGCTTAATTAGTTGTAACTTCAATAGATTTGTTATGCTTGACAAAATTTCTTTTGAGAAACACGTAAGTGTGATTGATGTTGAAAAAGTAACTCTTTCCACGAATAATGGTACCACGGTTTAAAAATTATTGAAATAGTTCGTTACATTTCCATTCAAATTTCTTCCTGCATATGATCTTGTAGGTAAAAACATAATGAGTATAGGGTATGTTCTTGTGAGTTTCCAATCTAATATCTTCCTGAAAAACTTGTGTCACCACAGAATTTCCTTTGAGAAACTCATAATTGTTTTTGATGTTGATCTCTGATATTTTTGCGTGCATTGGTATGTCACCATTCTTCAACTGACCTTTGGCTTTCTTGGTAAAGAGCGTTGGATATTCAAAAATTGTTAACTTTGTGATCTTCTCCATTTATTTTTTGGAATACTTTAGTTTTAGTGATTCATGATCACATTGAAATGCGAAAACTTGCAAAGAATATATAACTTCATGAGTCTGAGAACATTTTGGGTTTTTATCTGTTTTCACCATTATGATTAGGGACATTTCCACTACCTTTATTTCTATGATGATACTTTTCTACCCTTTTTGTTGTTTCACAATTGTTACTGATATCATCTTTATATTCATCATTATGATGTTGGATATATTCATCATCTTTGCAATCGTTTATCGACATCATGCTCATTCACATTTGGTGCATCTTTATTTTTGTTATCGTTATCCTCAACAAGTACTTCTTCAAGTTCATTAATATGTTGAACTGTATGTTTGTTTCTATTATTGTCATTCACAACAACCTCTTTAATAGATACATTTTGGGCTTCTACATTCTGGTATTCATGTATGTCATTTTTATCTTCCTTTCCTCGTCATTGTTATCCTCTCCCTTATTAAGTTCTTGGTTTTGGTTTGGATCCCTGGAATGGATTTCGATGTGTCGTTGTTCTCGCGTTTCGCTAACCATTTTTAACAATTTTCTCATTGTGTAGACTAGACCATTCATGTGATTCTTTTATGTTCCTTAAATTAAACTACAACAAAATTCTAGCAGATATGTATGTTTATTGCTAGGTATTGCATTTTTCATCTTTTATTTCAACCAGTGGTTCATTTCTAGCATATGTGTATGTCTATGTCTAGGCATTGTTTTTTGCATTGTATGGAATTAGGTTGTTTCTAGTAGTGGTAATAATTCTTGGGGCCCAAGATATTATCAAGGGATGAGTCCCATGTCTTATATATAATAAATGAAGTTTTGAGGCATTTAATTACTAAAGGAGTCATTGAAGCACCACACTTCACCTCCAACATAAGCATTTTCCTCCAAGTGGCAATGTTATTTCCTTTAGAATCTTCACATAATTAGGTATGGATCTTAGGGCCTTGACATGTTTACGGGTGGAAACCAAATCCATGGAAACTAAAATAATATTTTAGGCATCCAAGGATAAATGACACCTTGAACCACCACTCACGATATAGTTCTAGATCCATGAAAGAGTTCTATAATAGTAACCTTGAACCTCTCTAGGAAATATTTAGTATCCAAGAAGGGATATGGGTTCCATTGGGAGGATTTGAGCACTAGTTCTGGGGTTTTGGGAACTAGACATGGTCAATATAGGAAACCGAATCCTTAGGCTCTAAACTAAGAATTTAGGGATCAAGACAATGAATAAGGCCTCAATCGATAATATAACATTGATCTAGGACACCTTAAGTATTCTAGTGGAAATATAAACACTATTAGTAGGTTTTGAGTTTAAGTGATGAGCTTGAAAACCCTAAACATGGTTTGAGGAGGAAGACAAACATCTCATGCCTCGAAGCTATTATGGCTTATAGACCATGCATAAGGTAAATTACCACCACATAATCATTAAAATAACTTGTCCATTAAGTAGTGTTCATTATACCCTAAATTTTGCCCACTTAGTAATCAATCCAAGGTTTCTTCCTAGTAATCAAACTGTTTCCACAAAATAATCTTTATTAATCCATAAACAAAGGTACCTTAACTTCAAAATAAGCATAAGTAGTGGTGAAAGCCACTTTTGTTTTATGTCATCTACACATAAAAAATGCCTTTAAAGAGGGGATGATCCAGGAGGATATTGGTGGCCACCCACCTATTCCTCTTGAACCCCCACCGTTGTTTCTTTCAATTTTTCAGTTTCCTTAATTGTAGCACAATTTACTATTTTTGGCAGTTTTCGGGTCCTAAACTTCCGGAGCCGTTTTGAGGCCCTAAACGACGGTTTTTTGGAATCTATTGGTCAAGCATAAATGAGTAGTAGTCTTTAAACAGATCTTTCTAACGATGTATCATGCGCGTCAAATGGAGGTAGTATGCTAAAGTTACGACCCCAGGAAATTGATATACCAAGTTACCCAACGAGGCCCATATTAAGGCGTTTCACCTCCTAGGGTTAGGTTTTTGGATGTGTAGGGTTTTCATTGTTTCTCAATAATATATAGGCCTTCGAGCCTCATTGTAACACAGATTTCAGAGGCATGTAGCTGCCACATCTCTTCTCAGAGATAAGCTACCAACACTCTAGCTAGTTTATTTCCATTCTGTATGTAAACACGTTTCAGTTATTGATTAATGAAATGAAGTGTTATTTCCGCTGCATATTTGTTTCTATGGTTGTTTGTGTATTATGTTATGTTCCTGCATAAATCCATATTAGTTGTATCAGAGCAATCTTCTCTTTCTCGATCCTTCTTTGCATGTCCCCAACGAGGGCGATGTATAAAGAGTTAGGGCTCGATCTGGTTGAACCTTTGCAAGATCAGCGTCGCAAATCCCGACGACCACCAATGGGGGATGAAAAGAAAGACGAGGGCACAGAATATCCTATCAAAATGTTGCTCGAGGAGGCCCTTGAAAAACAAAGGAACACGATGATGGATAACTTCACCCAGATCCTTCAACGACTTCCCACTGGCGGCGCATCTGCATCTAGCAACCACTCTGGAGGTGCAACCCCTTTTAAGGTACAAGTAAACTTCGACATTCCCATATTTGATGGTCGAATAGATGCAGACGCTGTAGATAAATGGTTGGATCTATTAGAAGGATATCTCTTGGTTCATGACTTTTCTGACCGGGAAAAGATTACTTTTTCTCTACTCAAAGCCACCCCCCATGTCAAGGACTGGTGGGAAACCTACTATGAGAGAAAGGATGAGGAGGAACCCTCTCTGTTCTCAGCTGTACCCACTTGGAATTCTTTCCAAGATGCCATAAAGGGACAATATTATCCGGTGGGGAGCTATGAGGACAAGTACATCCAATGGACTATGTTGCAGCAGCAAAGAGATCAAGATGTGCATGAGCTAACGAATCTATTCCATACCCTGTGCACCAAGTTGGGTATCAAAGATTCAGAGAAACATTTAGTGGTGAAGTACATCAGTTTTTTGCACATATACATTCAGGAGGAAATGGAGTTCCTCGACATCTCCTCGCTTGGTACGACATATCGGTATGCTGCCAAAATTGAGCAAAAATTCAAACAAAAAAATCGAGACTTTAGATCTGTGAATCAGAAGTAAGGGAAAGGTGCCCCCAAACCGTAGAACCAAGGACACAACCAAGGCATGGCGACTCAAGAAAACTTGCCAAATCTACAACAAAGAGAAACACTACAAAGCCGAAGAAGGAAGCGGGAAAGTGGTGCGAGTTCCACAAGAGCCCCACTCACAACACAAGTGCGTGTCGGGCTAAGCAGTCACTGGTGGCTGAGATAAAGGCTTCTAAATCAGATGCATACTCTGACACTGAATCTGAACCGGAGAAGGGGAATGACAGAGGGAAGAATATTATCGATGCAGAGCCCAATGCCACCGTTTCCACCATGAATATCGAAAAGGAAGAACCAGAAGATTCAGAGGAGGAGGAGCGTCTTTTCCACTCTTAGATGTGGGTAAAGGGTTCCCCGCTACAGTTCATCATCGACAGTGGGAGCCAAAAGAACCTGATTTCAATAGAGTTCATGAAGCGGTTGGTTTTTTCGACCACAGCACACCCGTGGCCATACACCATCGGGTGGCTTCACCAAGGATGAGATCTTCGCGTCAGCTAGTAGTGTCGCCTTCCGTATAGCATCAAGCCCTTCACCGATGAGGTATTATGTGATATTGCTCCTCTTGATGTTTGTGATGTATTATTAGGTCAACCATACTTATGGAAGAGACATGATGTGTATGAGTCCTGGCCTCGCGTTGTTATTATTACGTTGGGAAATAATTTGTACATGATACCAGATGTACCACCCCCTACCGCTATCTCTTTGGTTACTGCAAAACAATGCAGTAAGCTCATTTCCAAAACTAGAAATTTTTTTTTCTTGATGATCCTCCCTCGGGGCACGAAGAAGATCGTGGCCACAACCTCCAGACAGGGCTCCTCTGCATGACAACAACAAATGGACAAGGTCATGGAGGAGTAACGGGACATATTCACCTCACCCAACGGGGTGCCTCTCCACTGTCAAGTCAAGCACCCCATCGATCTGACCCCAGGTGCGCAGCTGCCCAATGGACCGATCTATCGCCGCTTTGTTCTGGAGAATGATGAAATCAAGATGCAAATTTAGGAGCTGCTCCAGAAGGGTCACATCCGGCCAACTTCATCGCCCTATGGGAGCCTGATCGTGTTGGTATAGAAAAAGGATGGGACTTGGAGACTCTGTATTGACTATCGAGTGCTGAACAAGATCATTGTCTAGAATAGGTACCTGATCCCACAGATTGATGACCTCCTGGACCAGCTTAAAGGGGCAAAATATTTTAGGAAGATCGACTTAAAGTCCGGGTATCACCAGGAACCGATCAAGCCAACCGATGTGTGGAAGACAACCTTCAAAGCCAAGGAGGGACTTTTCGAATGGTTGGTCATGCCTTTCAGGCTGATGAATGCCCCTACAACCTTCATGAGACTGATGGATGACATCTTGCGGCCATTCACCAACTCATTTGTAGTAGTGTACTTGGATGACATCCTGATCTTCTGCCTAAATTGGGAATAGCACCTCCACCACATCTGACAGGTCCTCCAAACATTGCGGAAGCACAAGTTGTGCGCCAATTTGGACAAGTGCACTTTTGACATGACCCAGGTTCAGTATCTAGGATACATTATTGATGACTATGGGGTACATGTGGATCCAACCAAGATCCAAGTCATTTGGGATTGCCCAGCCCCAACTACTCTAACAGAGCTTCGCAGCTTTTTGGGCCTTGCTAATTTCTCTACAGGTTCATGTTGGGATTCTCTCATGTCACTTGGCCCTTGATTCAAGTCACCAAGGGAGGAGTGAAAGCAAAATTCTTTTGGTCAGAAACTTAGTAGAAGGCATTTTCAGAATTGAAACATCGCCTCTGTTGTGCCCCAGTGCTCACATTACCAGACTTGCAACAACCATTTGAGATCGAGACAGATGCCTCTGACTATGCTATTGGTGCAGTCCTTACTCAACAAGGGCATCCAGTGGCATATCATAGTGAGACAATGTCAGACGCAGTCTGCAAATATCCCACTTATGACAAAGAGATGTATTCCATTGTACAGGTTTGCCGGCAATGGAAGCATTACATTTTGGGGAAGGAAACGATCATCCACACAGACTACCAACTCCTATAGTTCATGCAGACACAAGGGAAGTTACATAATGATCACCATCAGAAGTGGTCCACATATCTACAACAGTTTCATTTGAAGATCAAGTACAAGAAGGGAAGCACCAATAATGTTGCAGACTGCCTCAGCTAACCACCAATCGTGGAGATAACGATCGTGCTCAACTCTTGTGGGCACGAGACTTCTGATTGACTGCTTCTCTACAAGAGCAATCCAGAATTTAGCCACACATACCAGACACTCTTGGAGGGAAACCAAGTTCTAGAATTTCACCTCCAAGATGTACTACTATGCCACATGGGACACCTTTGTGTTCCTTCAAGCGAGCGTGCCAAGATGATTTGGGAAGCGCACTACAGTCGGGTCGCTGGGCATTTCGGGGTCGAGAAAACAGTGGCAGTACTACATAAGTATTTCTATTGGTTGAACCTTTGACTAGGGACATCGAGAAGTACATCCGATCCTGCACTGCCTACGCCATTGCCAAACCATCCATCAAGAAGCAAGGCCTCTATACTCCGTCGCCTACCCCTAGTCGACCTTGGGAATCCATCTCCATGGATTACATGTCAGGCCTTCCTTCTACTAAGCACGGAAATGACTGTATGTTTGTGGTCGTTTACAGATTCTCAAAGATGGCCATAATGGCGGCCTGCAAGAAGAATATCGCAGCAGAAGCCACTGCTAAACTCTTCTTTGAACGAGTGTGGGTACACTTTGGTATCCCATAGTCTATAATCTCAGACTGGGACAACAGGTTCCTTAGTACATTCTTGTCTAGCCTATGGTTAATGGTAGACAACAAGCTCACAAAGTCCACAACTTTCCATCCCCAGACTAATGGCCAGACAGAGGTCGTTAATAGGATGATCGTACACATTTTTCACATGTACAACTCAAAGCATCCACGCACATGGGATGAGAGCCTCCCCTATGTACAACACAGCTATAACCAGGCCCTCCATAGCTCAACCAACCAAAACCCCTTTCAGGTGTGCTTGGGATTCTAGCCACTATGTCCCATTGACGTAGCCATGCCATTTTCAGCTACTCAGGTTGATTCAGCTCATATCTAGTCTGAAGTTTCCAAGGCAAATAGCTTCATTGAGTGCATTTAGCACATTCACCAAAATGTTCACAACATATTGGACAGATCCAATGCTAAGTACAAGCAATGGCATGATCAGCATCGGGTGCAACACAACTTCCAGGTGGGGGACAAAGTGTGGCTACATTTAAAGAAGGAGCGCCTCGTTGGACCCCACCGCAAGCTTCGCCTGCTCCAATATGCACCATACACCATCACCAAGGCTATCGGGGACAATGCCTTCGAGCTCAGCATTCCACCATTCCTTGGTCTGCACCCAGTGTTCAATGTGGACCACCTTCGGCCCTACTTTCCACCTCTACTCGACACATCAGACGTGGCAGAACAACTCACACCAACAGAGTTAAACCCCAACTTCATGGAACAAGCCACAACTGATTGGATTATGGAAACACAGATCAAGAACAATTGCCAGCAGAAGATCCAACTATATCGAGTTGTCGAAGCAGGCCAACTCCTTCACCAGGGAAAGTAGCTCACCAGGGACCAAGTTCAACAGAAGTTTCCTCATCTCATGGAGGAACTCAACGCAATGGGGACCATTGCTTCCTAAGGGGGGAGGAATGATCCAGGAGGATAATGGTGACCACCCACCTATTCCTCTTGGACCCCCACCATTGTTTCTTTTAGTTTTTCAGTTTCCTTAATTGTAGCACAATTTACTATTTTTGGCATTTTTCGGGTCCTAAACTTCCGGAGCCGTTTTGAGGCCCTAAACGATGTTTTTTTGGCATCGAATGGTTAGGAAAGTATGAGCCCATTTCAGTCTCAATGATTTCTATTCATATATGTAGTCCTTAAATAGATATTTCTAATGATGTATCATGCGTGTCAAACGGAGGTAGTATGCTAAAGTTATGACCTCGGGAAATTGATGTACCAAGTTACCCAACGGGGCCCATATTAAGGTGTTTCACCTCCTAGGGTTAGGTTTCTGGATGTTTAGGGTTTCCATTGTTTTTCAATAATATATAGGCCTTCGAGCCTCATTGAAACACAGAGTTTAGAGGCATGTAGCCGCCACATCTCTTCTCATAGATAAGCTACCAGCACTCTAGCTAGTTTATTTCCATTTTGTATGTAAACAAGTTTCAGTTATTGATTAAGGAAATGAAGTGTTATTTCCACTGCATATTTGTTTCTATGGTTATTCGTGTATTCTGTTGCATTCCTACATAAATCTGGATTAGTGGTATTAGAGCAATCTTCTCTTTCTCGATCCTTCTTTGCATGTCCCCAACGAGGGCGGGGTATAAAGAGTTAGGGCTCGATCTGGTTGAACCTTTGCAAGATCAGCCTCACAAATCCCGATGGCCACCCATGGGGGACGAAAAGAAAGACGAGGGCGTAGAAGATCCTATCAAAATTTTGCTCAAGGAGGCCCTTGAAAAACAAAGGAACGCAATGATGGATAACTTCACCTAGATCCTTCAACGACTTCCCACTGGCGGCGCATCTGCATCTAGCAGCCACTCTGGAGGTGCAACCCCTTTTAAGGTACAAGTAAACTTTGACATTCCCATATTTGATGGTTGAATAGATGCAAACCCTGTAGATAAATGGTTGAATCTATTAGAAGGATATTTCTCGGTTCATGACTTTTCTGACCGGGAAAATATTACTTTTTCTCTACTCAAAGCCGCCCCCCATGTCAAGGACTGGTGGGAAACCTACTGTGAATTATTTCTGAGATGCCATAAAGGGACAATATTATCCAGTGGGGAGCTATGAGGACAAGTACATCCAATGGACTATGCTGCGGCAGCAAAGAGATCAAGATGTGCATGAGCTGACGAATTTGTTCCATACCATGTGCATCAAGTTGGGTATCAAAAATTCAGAGAAAAATTTGCTGTTGAAGTACCGCAGTTGTCTGCATAGATACATTCAGGAGGAAATGGAGTTCCTCGACATCTCCTCTCTTGGTATGGCATATTGGTATGCTGCCAAAAATTGAGCAAAAATTCAAACAGAAAAAGCGAGACTTTGGATTTGCGAATCAGAAGCAAGGGAAAGATGCCCCCAAACCACAGAACTAAGGACACACCCAAGGCATGTCGAATCAAGAAAACTTGCCAAAGCCGCAAGCAAAGAGAAACACTGCAAAGCCGAAGAAGGAAGCGAGAAAGTGGTGTGAGTTCCATAAGAGCCCCACTCACAACACAAGTGCGTGTCGGGCTAAGTAGTCACTGGTGGCTGAGATAAAGGATTCTGAATCAGATGCATACTCTGACACTGAATCTGAACCTGAGAAAGGGAATGATAGAGGGAAGAATATTATCGATGCAGAGCCCAATGCCACCGTTGCCACCACGAATATCCAAAAGGAAGAACTAGAATATTCAGAGGAGGAGGAGCGTCTTTTCCACTCCTAGATGTGGGTAAAGGGTTCCCCACTACAGTTCATCCTCGATAGTGGGAGCCAAAAGAACCTGATTTCAGCAGAGGTCGTGAAGTGGTTGGGTTTTCCGACCACAGCACACCCGCAGATATACACCATTAGGTGGCTGCACCAAGGACGAGATCTTCGCGTCAGCCAACAGTGTCGCCTTCCCTATAGCATCAAGCCCTTCACCGATGAGGTATTATGTGATATTTCTCCTCTTGATGTTTGTGATGTATTATTAGGTCAACCATACTTATGGAAGTGACATGCTGTGTATGAGTCCCGTCCTCGCGCTGTTATTATTATGTTGGGAAATAATTTGTACAGGATACCAGGGGTACCACCCCCTACCGCTATCTCTTTGGTTACTGCAAACAATGCAGTAAGCTCATTTCCAAAACCGGGAATTTTGTTTTCTTGATGATCCTCCCTTGGGGAAAGAAGAAGATCGTGGCCACAACCTCCAGACAGGGCCCCTCCGCACGACAACAACAAATGGACAAGGTCATGGAGGAGTACCAGGACATATTCACCTCACCCACCGAGGTGCCTCTCCATTGTCAGGTCAAGCACCCCATCGATCTGACCCCAGGTGCACCGTTGCCCAATGGACCAATCTATTGCCACTTTGTTATGGAGAATGATGAAATCAAGAGGCAAATTCAAGAGCTACTGCATAAGGGTCACATCCGACCAAGTTCATTGCCATGTGGGAGCCCGATCATGTTGGTATAGAAAAAAGATGGGACTTGGAGACTCTGTATTGACTATCGGGCGTTGAACAAGATCATTGTCCGGAATAGGTACCCGATCCCACAGATTGATGACTTCCTGTACTAGCTTAAAGGGGCAAAATATTTTAGCAATATCGAATTAAAGTCCGGGTATCACCAGGTACCGATCGAGCTGACTGATGTGTGGAATACTGCCTTCAAAGCCAAGGAGGGCCTTTTCGAATGGTTGGTCATGCCTTTTGGGTTAACGAATGCTCCTACAACCTTCATGAGACTGATGGAAGACATCTTATGGTCATTCACCAACTCATTTGTAGTAGTGTACTTGGATGACATCCTAATTTTCATCCTGACTTGGGAAGAGCACCTCCACCACATCTGACAGGTCCTCCAAACATTGCGGCAGCAGAAGTTGTGTGCCAATTTGGACAAAGTGCACTTTTGGCATGACCTAAGTTCAGTATATGGGATACATTATTGATGATTGTGGGGTACATGTGGATCAAACCAAGATCCAAGCCATTTGGGATTGGCTAGCCCCAACTACTCTAATGGAGCTTCGCAGCTTTTTGGGCCTTGCTAATTTCTACCGTAGGTTCGTGTTGGGATTCTCTCATATCACTTGGCCCTTGAGTAAAGTCACCAAGGGAGGAGCAAAAGCAAAATTCTTTTGGTCAAAAACTTAGCAGAAGGCATTTGAAAAATTGAAACATCGCCTATGTTGTGCCCCAGTGCTCACATTACCAGACTTGCAACAACCATTTGAGATTGAGACAGATGCCTCTGACTATGCTATTGGGGCAATCCTTACTCAACAAGGGCATCCAGTGGCATATCACAGTGAGACACTGTCAGACAGAGTCCGCAAATATCCCACTTATGACAAAGAGATGTATTCCATTGTACAGGCTTGCCGGCAATGGAAGCATTACATTTTGGGGAAGGAAACGATCATCCACACAGACCATCGACCCCTGTAGTTCATTCAGACACAAGGGAAGTTACATAATGATCGCCATAAGAAGTGGTCCACATATCTACAACAGTTTCATTTGAACATCAAGTACAAGAAGGGAAGCACCAATAATGTTGCAGACTGCCTCAGCCGACCACCAATCGTGGCGATAACGACCGTGCTCAACTCTTGTGGGCACGAGACTTCTGATTGGGCGCTTCTCTACAAGAGTGATCCATAATTCAGCCACACATAACAAACACTCTTGGAGGGAAACCAAGTTCCAAAATTTCACCTTCAGGATGTACTACTGTGTCACATGGGACACTTTTGTGTTCCTTCAAGTGAGCGTGCCAAGATGATTTGGGAAGCGCACTACAGTCGGGTCGCTGGGAATTTTGGGGTCGAGAAAATAGTGGCAGTACTGCAAAAGTATTTCTATTGGCCGAACCTTTTATAGGAGGTCGGGAAGTACATCCGATCCTACACTGCCTACGCCATTGCCAAACCATCCATCAAGAAGCAAGGCCTCTATACTCCGTTTCCTATCCCTAGTCGACCTTGGGAATCCATCTCCATGGATTACATGTCAGGCCTTCCTTCTACTAAGCACGGAAACGACTGTGTGTTTGTGGTCGTTGACAGATTCTCAAAGATGGCCATAATGGCGGCCTGCAAGAAGAATATCACAACAGAAGCCACTGCTAAACTCTTCTTTGAACGAGTGTGGGTACACTATGGTATCCCACAGTCTATAATCTCAGACCGGGACAATAGGTTCCTTAGTACATTCTGGTCTATCCTATGGTTAATTCTAGACACCAAGCTCACAAATTCGACAACTTTCCATCCCTAGACTGATGGCCAAGCAGAGGTCATCAACAGGATGATCGTACACATTTTGTGCATGTACAACTCAAAGAATCCACGCACATGGGATGAGAGCCTCCCCTATGTACAACACATCTATAACCGGGCCCTCCACAGCTCAACCAACCATAGCCCCTTTCAGGTGGGCTTGGGATTCCAGCCACCATTGTTTCTTTCAGTTTTTTCAGTTTCCTTAATTGTAGCACAATTTACTATTTTTGGCAGTTTTCGGGTCCTAAACTTCCGGAGCCGTTTTGAGGCCCTAAACGACGTTTTTTTGGCATCGAATGGCCGGAAAAATATGAGTCCGTTTCGGACTTGATATTTTTCATTTATGGATGTAGTCCTTAAACAGATCTTTCTAACGATGTATCATGCACGTCAAATGAAGACAGTATGCTAAAGTTACCACCCCGAGAAATTGATGTACCAAGTTACCCAACAGGGCCCACATTAAGGCGTTTCACCTCCTAGGGTTAGGTTTTTGTATGTGTAGGGTTTCCATTGTTTCTCAATAATATATAGGCCTTCGAGCCTCATTGTAACACAGAGTTCAGAGGCATGTAGCCGCCACATCTCTTCTCAGAGATAAGCTACCAACACTCTAGCTAGTTTATTTCCATTCTGTATGTAAACAAGTTTCATTTATTGATTAATGAAATGAAGTGTTATTTCCACTGCATATTTGTTTCTATGGTTATTTGTGTATTCTATTGTGTTCCTGCATAAATCCAGATCAGGGGATGCATCATTATAATAATTACAAGAGGATGTCCCAAAATACCCCTTTCAATGTTTTAATGGCTTCATAAAATTGCTCCAAAGTGGGAATAGTCAGGATTAGCCCCTTCCAAAAGATGGATTGATGCTCAATCCATGCTAATCCATCATCCAATATGCACAACTCAACTATGGTGTACCAACAACTCCGATAGATGACAAAGAGATTGGGCCATGAATGTCTCTATGATGGCAAAAATCTCCTAGAATGCAATTAACCTAGGCTTGGATCTTGTATAGGATAGAGTGAAGGATATGATTTTGTGAGAAAAATCATAGGCACGCTGACTATAGTGGGGCTGTTGTACAAGATCATTAATGAGGAAGGGGTCGTTTCTGGTGAGCACATTGGATTTGTTGAATTCGGTAAGATAGTCAAGAATAGATGCCCAATAGAGGCTTCCATGACCTTCTATGAATTTCGTGGCTGCTATGGCAAGGTAAGTCATTTGGACATTTGCAATCATTTTTTATTGTTGTTGTTATTTTTATGAGTTGGGTGGTGTTTTTCTTTGCAAATGGGAAACCCTCATTTTTTGCTGATGATATGATGTGTCATTGTTGTTAGGGCAAGGATGGTGAAATCAGATGAGATTTTGCTCGATGTCTTTACGATGCTTGTTTCCTTTGACATTTAGTATGAAGAGGACTATTTTATTATACTCATGGATGAGGTCTCCATGGTAAGTCTAGTATTTCCTCATTTAACCTACTGCTTAGTTCTATGGAATTCATCCAAATATGTATATTAATATCCATAAACATCGATATGCCTTGAACTAGCCTATATTGCGTGTCATCAGATATAAATGAAACCAACCACAAGTCATTGCCTCTGCCTTTTTCTTTGATGCCTCAGATTCTTCTTACTTCGCTTTTTCTATCTTTGTTTTTAGTGGTCTCAAATCAACTATTGGTTTCGGACCAGGTAAATGCCAAGGCAACGGATCTGCGTGGATATGTTGACGTTTCCCAGAAGGATTTCGAGGTCACTAAGAGTGTGTTGGTTAAGGATGTTTTGTATTCCTATCAGGATATTATTTTTTACTGTCTCTGCATGCTATTTCTATGGATGTGATGCTATTTCTATGGATGCGATGCTTTTTTCATATTCTTATGGCCATGATGCTTTGTATAATGGCAAAGTTTTCTCTTCTAACCGACATAGAAGTAAGAAATATCATTGCATAATTAGAAAAAAAGGCATATTTTGGCCTGAGATTAAGAAAGTTTCCCACAAACACCTGTTATAGAGACAATCAGGGTTTCTATGGTATGGAAGTCAAACACTTTTGTAATAGATGTGTAGGCCTCTGTAGAGAAAAATACACTTAAAAATTGAAAGAAGCAATGGAAGTAGTTGTTTTCTGGTTGTGGTCTTTTTATTGTTGTAAGCAGGTGAAGTAGCTTTTTCCATGCCATGCTAAACAATGACAATGAATAGAATTTCAATTACTTTTATTTTTCTTGTGCCTAGGTGTGTTGAACATGTGTGAAACAAAGCTGCAGGAGAATATGTTATGTTCATGCATGTTCCTCTAAACTCGAAAAAAAGGTACATGAATTGGGAAAGGAAATCTCTACATTTGCCGTTGTAAAATGAGAATATTCCACGAGTGTTTCTTGAGTGCATGAAGTAAATTCATGAAAATTTTCAAATCACCATCAAAGTGTATATATTCCCCCTTTTATACTCATGGTTTTTTATGTGTTTGGACTGGAAGTATGGCCATTTTACATGGGAAATTTTGTTTGGAGTTCATTATCATCTTTTTGCTGGGACCGTTACTTATGGCAGCCCACTTATCAAGGTATTTCCCCATAAGGATGCGGTATTGAAAAATATGTCATCTTGAATGATTTTTCTGGAATTCTTGGGTATGGTCAAACTGGAAGTATGTGAGGCATTGGAAATTTATTCTGTGGTTTTCAGGACATAAATAAATTACTTCGATGTGAAGAAGAATTGAGAGGAATTGGGCCATTGAATACCATGTGTCAACTTAATACATAGTTTGACAATGATGTGTTGATTACTAGAGAAGGCAATTTAGAGATTCTATCACATGTTTATGTAGGATGCCCATTTGTGAGTTGTCTGATCAGTATCAATATCTCAGGGGACTTATTATTGGGTTAGTATGCATCTATTTTAGGAGGGACATTGATCATACATGCAATATTTTTTTTTACAGAATGATTCTTTCCTGAATACAACTGCATTGGGTGTAGCACCCCCCCCACCCCAAATGAGTGGAACACCACATGGTGTTGATGGTGTAGGTGAAGGTCATGGAGGAAGAGGTGCGTGCTTTCCTCATTAAGGATGACAAAGAGGATCCAGAAGATACCTGGGGTGGAGATGTTTATGCTTGGTCTACTCTTACTAAATTCTAGAGTTATGGAAGAAGGGGTGGGACAACAAGTACGGAATGTGAATTTGGTGCTGGGAGAGGTGGGTGTCTCAATATCATTGTAAAGAGAATTTTGAATGTCAATGGATTTATTAGTGCTGATGGAGGATATGGAGGATTGATGGGTGGAGGAGGTTCAGGAGGGAGCATTATTCACCACGTGCCTAAATTGTAAGTTGAGTCTATCTTCGTTATGCCTGAATTGGGATTTCCTAAAGCAGTATTATTTGTATGTATATCCCCTACACTATCGTGATTATGTCTCTTATAAACTATACAAATTATCCCTTAAGGATCTTAAGTGTAGGTTCCATACATATATGATATAACACCAATTACTAACTGGCCTTAATCCTCAATGCAATCTTATAAAATCAAACAATTTCTAGGAAATTTAATACTTGTAATTTTTAATTTTAGTCGTTACTTTTTGGTCCATGGATGTACTTTATACAATCACGTTAATTATCTTAAAACAAAAATCAATTATCTTGCAGATATTTGATAGTGGATTTATTGCTGGTTTGAATTGTTATATGTTTGGTTTCAATTTGAGAGTTTAAATGTGCAGGTTGTTCATAATTGTTGTTGCCAATAGAGTTTTCTCCAGCAATTAAAAATGAAACAACCGATTAACATGGAAAATAGATACACACATCCATCTGCATGGATTTATGTGGAATAGTTCTCAATTTTTATTTTTCCTCTATATTAGCAGTCGTATAAATGGTTGGAGTTAAAGAGAGTTGGAATTTAGAGAATTAATGTACAACATGATAGGTATGGGTGGTGATATGACATAATTTACTATGTCTTAATAGCTAATATAGGTAAAAATCGACAAGGTGTCTCATCGCCAACCCCACCACATCAGGCTATATAAGTCATCTTATTATTTTTTTGAAATCATATTTAATAGTTTATGATTTGGACCTTCAGGTTTTTTTCCTTCTATTTTTTTTCTTGATTACATATTGTGTTTTTATTTTATTCATGGTTTTATTTATTTTTGTTGTTGTCGTTGAATTAACCTTCAAGTTTGTTTCATTTGTATCATTGAATTCACTTCAACTCACCTTTTATTTTATTTTTCCTTTCAACATTCCATTGCACTTTCTGGTGCAATTGCTAATTGTAATTTCCAAGATAGTTATGTGATTGATCATTGCAATATTGCCATTTTAAAAATTTCCACAAACCACTTTTATTATAAAACTTTATCGTTTAATCTCCTTAAAAATATGGCTGGTTTATATTATTATATAAAGACCCTACAATTGCTCTTTATGAATATTTTATTATAAGGCTCTTGAATAATACATATATAATTACAGCTATTTCCAAAATGAGCATTATGTAACTTGAATAGATTTTTAATTAATTGGTTAGAAGAAGTATTTTTATGACCTCGATTTCTTAAAAGTCTTGTGAAATAATTTTTGGCTTATGCAACACTTATTATTCTTGGAGTGAATTTTTGCTTGTATGAATGATTGGTTTACTTTACTTTACGTAAATATATAAGAATATACCTATTCAAGGTAATTTATTCTTGGTATAAATCATACAATATATGTACAGTGATTTAACTGCTAAAGTGTATAGAGGTGTACATACACTACCCCTTATGGATTTGAACATGTGACCTCCTAAGAAGAAACACATGCTCTAAACCATTCGGCACACTCATGCTTTATACTTCACGGTTCGTGCATAACCTTCGAATACAACGGTAATAAAACTAACACCTATCACCATTACATTGTTATTTACGGTGACAATATTACAATGCTTGGGATTTGGTTTTAGCATGAATATTTTTACTTACTCCCATTTCTTTTGACTGGTTGACAGGTAGTTCAATGGTTATGGAGATTTTTTTGGGTGTACTTCTATATGGAGATATTGGAGCTTTTGGATGTGCACAACGTGTGGGAAGTATGAAGAATAGTTGTAAGTACAATCATTATATGTGTTGCTTAGTGGACGTTAAAAGGTATAAATAATATCTGGCATGTGGACTCTTTTCCTCATGAAATCCCTTTGACTTTTCCAAAGGAGAGAGTATCCTTTGGTGTATCTCTGCCATTTGGGGCCTAGTTGGGCTAAAATACCTGTTTGTGCCACTTGGGACATAATAAAAATTGGTGTGGTTATTCCTACTAGGTTCACTTTTCGTTTTGATAACATGTACTTGAAGCAAGTTATTCCCCAAAGTATTTATCAACATATCAGTGATTTCAGGCAGTTTTTGCCAGCATGCCTCCTACAACTCTTGTCAACATTAGTACATGGATTATCATTTTGACCATCTTCAATTACTTCATATTTAGATTGCATAGGGTGGTGGTAGAGATACAATTATGTTTTATCAACATGTATGGATTCAGGGACATCATTCATGTGAGTGCTTCTCTACTTCAGTTTACGTAGTGAAAACAAGGGTTTGAAGTGATGGGAAACATAAATAGATCACTTCCAACTAGATACATGTCCAACTGCACCTGGAATCTCTGTGAAAGATTGTCCTCACTTCTAAACCCCATATATTCCTAACCACGCATCTGCACTCGTGGATTTTTGTAATTCAATTAAATACAATTCTTTATTTTAATTTTCTAATTGTTCTTTTCTTATTCAATTGGGATTCAATTTTCTCAGTCCAAAAATAACCTTGTGGTCGAATTAAATAAAGAATACAACATAAATTTTATTTGATGGAATATTTTTATTTATTTTATTTTGAATTATATGTGAAATATAGATATAGAGGTAAAGCTCACAATGACGAGTTGCCAATGAATGCCTCATCCACATACTAGAGAAAGAAATGCCCAATGATGATTCAATAAGATAATTTTTCTATTACAATTTAATCCTTCATATCTGACCATAATTTGTTTGGATGTAGACATGTAAAAGGACTTGTTGGAATCTATCAATCTAACCCTCAATGACTAGTCTCACATGTAGGATGTAGCATATGGATCACAAGAAAGTATTCTTTAATTGCAAGATCTACAATGAAGATGTATGTTTTTTGAATGATTGCAAATATTCCTCCCAACTCCCCTAGATCAAGACTCTTTGGAGCAAGGGAATACTTGTTGGAAGATGAATGGGAAAATTGAACCCCCCACTAGAATTTTGATTCAACAACCTCAAGTGAATATGTCATGACAAAAATATAACAACCATCTTAGTAGTGTTAAGTAAATGCAAGACAATGAAAACAAAAAGGAAAATCTTTGATTGCCTTCAGCATATTTGTAGTTCTTTCTTGTCTAAATCCTGAACAATTATCTTCATTTCCTCCTATGTAGGATACAATCATGACTCCTCTCTACTAATCATAAATAGGTTTAATCCCCTTTGTCAAATATGCCACATGTTGTTAACCTTCTTCCTTCCAATCCGTTCTTGATATCATCCCTAATTCCTTAGTCAATGCTTTTGCCCATTTTTTATTTCCATTTGATTCTCCTAGGCTGGTATTTGTTTCCTTCAGCTTCTCAAACCCCTATGGGTTGAGATGAAGCCTACATGGTAGCTCTAGGACCCTATAGTTTGAAGGTTTCCTATAGGGTCCTATGTAGGCTGATATGGATGACTTGCATCACAACCTACATGCCATGATGGCTGATTTTGGGTTGTAGGATTCCATCTCAGCCTACATGCTTCTAGGTCAAGATGGAAGCCTACAGGGGCTTGTAGGATGGGGTTCAAATCACCTGTCCTCCAAGGATGTTATTTTTCTAGACTTACTTGAAATGACCAAATGATTTTTGGGGAAAGTGAGTCTATATTGTAAATATTCTATTGGTTCAGATTGATGTTTTGAAATCATGTTAATAAAATGAATTCATAGATGATATATTTTCATATTAACCTGATTGCTTCCATTGACATAGTGTGTAACACAAAATATTGAAAAAATATCAAAGCCATCTTTATATAAATGCATATGTTTTTTTTTTGGAAGGTATATTTCTTGCTGAATGGATAGAGGTTGCTTCAGTTTTGAAATATACGACACTGAGAGTCTTTTGCATTGTTGGATGAACATGGTTGATGAATATCACATTTGATGGATATAATCAATAAGTTGGCTATCTCCAAACCAACTTAAATGAATCTATTCGTCAAGTAATGTTGTTTGTATTCTCATGTTTTCTCAACACTTATGGATGATTTAAAATTTACTATCCTTGTTGACATATTATAGTGAGATTAAGGACAACAAGAATAAATTTTATGATACTTTGATATATAGACTTTCTTTCATGACTTAGAGGTACTTAGTCATTGGTTGAGACAAACTAGTGTGGGTTTCTCTTTACCACTCATTATTATCCTTTGATAAGGAATTGGCTTTCTACCCTTGTGTCATCTTGAAGTACATGGCATGTTCATTTGGGATGAATCCCATTATTGTAGGTAACATGGGGAATTTTAGTAATATTTCTATGAAAGAAATCAATATTGATAACAATGGTCTTGGTTCAGATTTCTTAGAAAGAGAGAGGTATCTCAAATTTTTGTATAAGATAAGATTTGGTCTACAATGTGATGTTGCATGTGCTTTTTTTGTCTGCTACCTACTGGAAATTTTAATGTCTAATACTAAAGTAATTTTTAGTGAGTCTATTTT
Organism: Pseudotsuga menziesii; assembly: GCA_001517045.1. NCBI lineage: Eukaryota > Viridiplantae > Streptophyta > Pinopsida > Pinales > Pinaceae > Pseudotsuga > Pseudotsuga menziesii. Next base: position 26,296 of record LPNX010214131.1, read on the forward strand.
CAAGTAAAACTGCTATGAACCTTTGTCGTGGTTTGAAAGCTTGTCATTTTGTTTGGGAGAGCATATTTGATCATTTTTATCGTGATTTTTGTGATCTTATGTAATCTTACATTTGGTAAGCCATAAATAATGTTTATCTTTGATCTAATAAATTTCTAAGGAGGCTTACAACATTGTATATGAAATCCTTTTAATTTTTCCCCTAAAATACAAAAAAACTTAAGTTATAGTGTGCTATGAAATTAACTAGTTCTAGTGCATAGTTTGCTAATGATTTATGCACTTGTTCCTTCCATTTACAATATTTAACATAAGATTTTCAATTGCTTATATAGTTTTTATTGCATAGCATATGCATCTAAAGGGTGTTAATATTCTAAATAGATAGAGTGTTTTGTAGAATTTATTTTTAAGAAATTAATCTTTAGAGTATTTTACTGAAATTAATATATATATATATTTTGCATGATTTATTATTTTATGGTGTTTTGCATCATATACATTTTTGTGTTAATAAAAATTAATAATATTTAAATTTTGGTGTTTTGCACCAAAAAATATCAATCTAATCCATGTTGGATTGGTTAGGTGGTTTGGACCACAAAATCTCAATCCTCTTAGGATTGGTTTTGGTGGTTTGCACCATACACCATGAAAGGCTACATATTCGGTTAACACCAAAATCAACGTTTTTTACAAACACTACTTTTACAACATAAATCTTAGCACCATTTGTGTATCCCCACATTATCACCACTTTTGCACCACTATTTGAAAATTTAGGATTTTCCAAATCCATTACAAATAGTGGTGCTAATGCACTGAGGGATAAAATGCATTTTTTCTTATAGTGAATTTTAATTAAATCTATATAGTGGTGCTAATGCAATGAGGGCTAAAATGTATTTTTTCTTATAGTGAATTTTAGTTAAATCTATGTATAGGTTCTTCTTAAAAATATTAAGCAAAGATCTTTGTGTATTTTAGTGTCTTGAAATAGTAGGCATAAATAGTAATGTCTTTCTGCACATTCGTGTTTTTTATATAGTGTTAAGAATTGTAATCTCAATGGACCACTATTAAGACTACATTAATTAGTTAGTTAGTCGAGTAGTTGATTTGGTCACATTAAGTAGAATTAGTGGCCCACCCATGGTATTTACCTATGGATTTGGTTTTATATAGTCTTATAAATATTGCTTCAATTCAATTTCCCACACAATCAATATGACCACTATGTGTTCTGCCATTTTCTACTTCTCTTTTAATCTTTTGTAATTTTTTTTTTTTTACGAAAACGGTTAGAGGTTTATTGAAAATCTGGCAAAGGGGCTGCCAGGGCCTTACAATGCTTAATCCAGTGATTTTTCCTGGGCTTCCTCTTCATTCTGCTACCTAAGACAAAAGATGTGAATGACCTTATCTAAGAGGCTTCTTCCAAAAATACTGAACTGCTACTAGCAGCCACGTCCAGCTTGATCCTTAAGGGATCATGAATATTGTAGTTTCTTCATTAATTATCAGCTGGCTTTTATTCAGCTGGACTCCCCGATTGGCTTCAGCGTCTGCCAGGATATTTAATTTCCTTAAAACATGAAAGACTTTGACTGATCTGAAATGAGATAAAATGAGAGTAATTTTCCTGTGAATTTGGGCGAGACTGATATCTTTTGGCACTTTCTTGGATCGGAGAGCTTTAATAATCAGTTTGGAATCACCGAAGATAATGATTCTTTGGATATTCAGCTTCCTCGCTTGACAGAGACCCTGCCACAGAGCCAGATACTCGGCTTGGTTATTGGAGGCGAGTCCAAGTCCCCAAGCATAGGACAGATGACATTCGCCGGAAGGATCAAGAATGATGCCTCCTCCCCCAGCTTGACCGAGATTCCCTTTGGAGGCCCCGTCGAAGAAGAGACACCATTCGTTGAGAGCTGATCTCCACTTAATGAATTCTTGCTCTTCAATTCTAATTTCCCAGCTCGC
>LPNX010214133.1:3310-38309 GCA_001517045.1 Pseudotsuga menziesii
TGCAGCGAGTTGAGCTGTACGATCTGTGTTTCCATTAGGTAGGCCAAACAGACAACCTTCTCATGGTATCCTCACTCATTCATGCAAGGCAAAGCAATTTGGAGGCAGGACCTGGACTTTTCCTCCCCGGTGTGGGCAAAAAGGTGAATCCTTTGGCGCCTATGTGACTTTTGACTTTTGGGCGCTTTTTTTTGTTTGTTTGAACGATTTTTTTTTACTAGCGTGCCGTCGGTTAAGCGACGGTTATGAGATGGTTATTAGACACGCCGTCGGTTAAGTGACGGTTATGAGATGGTTATGAGACAAGCCGTCGCTTAACCGACGCTTGTGGCCATATTTATAAAAAAAAAAGAATCTTTGTGATTTTTTGTAAGTTTAAAAAGAGAAATCCACGTGCCGTCGGAAAAAACTGTCGGATTTTGGATCGAAATGTACTAGTGCCAGGTGTCTAATCCTGTGGAGGAGGAGGAGGATTGTGATCATGAAAGGTCACTATGGCTCTAGCTAACCGTCGGAATAAACGCACCCATGCGCATGGTACACCCACCACCTGTCGCTGCATGACCTCAGGCAAGTCCTCGACTTGCACCATGGTAACTCTATGTGTCAATCTCACAAAGTTGGTATGAATGCTCTGGAGCATTCACTCCACATCCACACCCGTGATGTCATCTCCTCTTCCCCTCCGTCTATGACAAGGGAAGCCCTCTGGCCGCTGTGGTCCCACATCTGCACACAATTGGTAGATGTCACTATGTATCGTCACCCAAAAACATGTCTTTTTGATTCCATATAATCAAGAAAACACAAAAAAATTAAATAACTCAAAAATTTTTAAAAAGAGAGGGTCGAGATTCATTACCTATATCGCCATATGCCGATCCTGGTGGTAGTGGCATGTCTGGGTCCCCCCAAAAATATATCCCTGCATAGGGGTAGTCATCAATGGCAACTATCTGTCGTCGCCACCATGGAAAGAAGTTATTTGGATATGGGTTAGCCACCCTACCACCCCCCAGTCTGTGCATAGCATCTACCCAATGCCGTTGGGCCGAATCTCGAACCCCATGGAGAGGAACGTCCACTATGGGGCTCAATCCTGGAACACACTCGAAGAAAAACATGCTCAGAATACTGCTGAACCCGAAGTTCCACACCCTTCCCGCCTTACACTCACTGAGCTGGTATTTCATGTTGCTCAGTAGTGTAGTACTCCAGTCGTAGATCGTGGGTCTCATGCACTCCACTGCATAGAACATTAGAGGCCGTGAGGCCTGGTGGAGTGATGCCAAGCCTGCTATCCTTCCCAGTGTCAATAATATGGCCTTTAGGCCCAACACCTGTATAGCATTGGTAGGGACTTAACTCCCTACCTTCTTGGTGTCTGGATAACAGTACACTGCAATGTACTCGTCGATAGTCAGGGCACCTTCTGTCCCACCACGGGAACGAAGGTTCACCACTTCCCCTCATCTAGAAAGCCCTGTGATAAAGTATATGTCCTCCACCTCTATGGTGAGGGACATCCTATCGATATGGAAGGACTCCGAGTCTGGATCCCAATAATCTACCAGCATCTGTAACAGTCTTGGTTTGGCTCTCAAACCACCAAGACACCAAAACTTGTAGAGTTCGCATGCACGTAGAGATTGTTGAGCCATTAAGTCATCCCTTACTGCTTCCTCTACTTCACCATGCTCATGCTCTCTCCACTCTAGCACCATCCTGCACAAGAAATTGCAAAATTTCCCATTAGGTTATTGAAAAAACCATATGCGCGGCCTCATACGCGACTGTTTTCAAAACAACCGCATATGTACGCAGGTTTGAGGCCATTTTCCCTGTATATCCAGCCCTATACGCGGAAAAAACCTCGATTTTCGCGTGGGATGTAGCGCTCATTTTGGGATGGCATAAAAACCTCATTTAACCATGAAAATTCATAAAAATTGTATCAAAATGCAAGAGGAGAGCATGAGTAAATACCTGGAAGAAACGGTAGTGAATTCCGCCGGCTGGATCTCCTGGAATTTGGTGTTGAAAATCAGAGCTCAAATGGGTAAAAGTTTCAAATGATTTATAATATTTTGAACTTTTTACTATTTATAGAAAATTTTCAAATATTTGAAAATTTTTACCCCCTTTCCTATAGTTTTGACATTGTCTAACCATTTTGGACCGTTTTTGACGTAATTTGTGATGTAGAAGACCTTTTTCAGTGCCGTTTCAGCCATCAGATTGACCCATTCATGCCGATCTCAGGTATCATGTCTTAACTGGCATATAGGTTAGCTTTCATCACTGTTTGCATTTTGCATAACCTTATGACCATCTCATCATGAACTTAGGTACGAACCCACTCTATTATGTCATGAAACCTTCTTGCTGCTTTAGAAGTGCTATGATATGAGTGATAGAGCTTTACCTTACATGGGTACCCTAGTTAGCGCCCTATTTTCATTTGGTGCCCATGATGACGTTTTCTCCTTTAGGGTGTGGGAGTCCATTGTATAGTACTGTCATGACATTTCGCAAGAGCCTCATACTCCTCTTGATCTTTTGATGGCATATTTCCCTCAGGACTCCCTCATGTCAAGTTGTGAATGCATTATCATGAGCTTTTCCTGCCTTATTGAGCTTTATGCCAGCTCCCCTGATATTGCGTTTCATCCATATAGCCCGAGCTTGTATCATGTCTAGCCATGCGGAGCCATTTTTTATATCCTTCGCAGCTTGATTTCCTTTTTACCGGGAGGGGATCTTCCCCCGAGTGTTGATATCCTACACATGTATCCTTGCATTGATCATAGGTATGTTCCACTGCTTGGAACTAGTTTGTTTTCCCTTATGACACTCATCTCCTCCTAGTTTGTAACTATAAATCTATTTTATTCTTTTTTCAAGCTTTTTAAATAACTAAAAAAGTCCAAAAAAAATAAAATTAAAAAACCAAAAATCCGGACAAGGAAAGATGTTATCTGTGGCAGCTGTCGAGTCGTGTCGCCTTCAAACAGAGCACTATATATCACATCCATTGGTTGGGTTATAGTTTGACTTTAGGAGCTGTACTCGTTTATCTGAGTTTATCTCCACCGACTGGTTAAGCTTCCAGTCCCTATGGAGCCTCTGTTGATGCCTCTTGTGTCACAGAGATGTCCCAGTTTGTATATCGAGTCTGTGCTGCCTTCATTTAGTCACCATACGCCGTTATGCTCTTTTTCGAAGGAAGTTGAAGCCTGAGTCAACCATTCCTCAGTTATCTTGACTTTGCATGTCGGTCATTCCCGGTACAGTTACTGGTTTGTGCACCTTATGGTCGAGTCCTTCCACATTATATTGCTTTGCTGAGTACCTCATGTTGGATGATGGGGGATGCCTCAATGCCCTCCTTCCAGCGGATTTCATCCCATCGACTTCAGATCATTTATTCTGGGATTGGAATTTAGAGTCATTTTGAATCACACTTTGTATGGCCTTCCCCTGTCCCACTGCAGACTCGTTAGACCCCATGGATCATTTTTTGTCCTTTGATGTTTCCTTGATCATCCCTAAAAACATATGAAAAATGATACATGCGACTTTTAAACCTATAAGCACGTATATATGCGGGTTTGACCACTAAAACCGCGTACATCGAGATGTGTGCATAATCCAAATCCTTTTGGAGTTTTCCTTGACATGGATCCGACTCATTTGACTCCTGGCCTTCCCTATGCCTTGAGATCGCTCGGATTCTACCTTTCATTACCCCTTTGAAAAACTATATAAGGAACCCCTTGTTACATTGAAGGCATAAGAGAGAATTGAGAGCAAAGAAACTATAGTCCGTTGTTCCTGGAACTTATGCTTGAGTCTGCATCCCTTTGTCCCTTGGAGCACTTTTGTGTTCTTCTCAAGCTTGCCTTTTGCTTGTGAGCTTGCTATCGAGAGATGGAGGATTGAAGTGGTGGAGGCCCAAGTGGGGGATTCAGCTTCTCCGGTTTGCAGATGTGCCGTCAGAGGTTGTATCTTGTAATCTCTGATTTATATTAATAGAAATATCTTTTCCTATCCAATAATGTGTGTTTGAATGAATATTTTATCCATTGGATTATGTCAAATGCCTTTACATTATTGATTATATATGCTAGAATAGATCTAACACCATGATATATAGAATTATTGTATTGTTTACTTGTTGTTGAGGAAGTAATATATCAATTCAAGCTAAAGATTGGAAATCTCAACGAGGATCTACTTTAACTGTCCGGAATAAGGTACTAGGTCTGATCCTTTAGTGTTAGGCATTTAATTTCTATTGCATATTGGAAGGGATTGATTTCTGGAGTCAAGCTGTCTATTGTGGTACCCCAAGCCATAGGAATTTCTCTCCATAACACTAAGTCCAAGATTATTCTAGAAATATGAAAGCTCGAGTAGCCATTTTCAATCTGACAGGAAGAGCGTCTATTTGGTGGGAACACTTCAGCCAAGTAAAGAAGATAAATGAAAGAAATATTTTCTGGAAATTGTTCTAGAAATATCTCAATCAGAAGTACCTCTCTGACCAGTATTATGATGATAAAATCAAAGAATTCCATGAGCTAATATTGGGACAACAGACCATGGAGGAATACGAAAATAAGTTCTTGGAACTATAGAGGTATGTCAGTTATATTAAATATGAGAAGGTAAAAGTCCAACAATTTTTGAGTGGAGTGCCTCAGTCATACAAAGATCGAATTGAGTTCTATGAACCCAGAACTTTGGAAGAGGTGATAAGAAAAGCTAAGTACTGCTATGAGAAAAGTAAGAGAAAACCTGACTACCAAAAGGTGTGGAAGAACAAGATGAATGAGAATTCTGAGTAGAGGAAGAGAGGTTTCAAACTCCTAACTTCCGGAATTACCAGAAGCAGCCATTCCAAGCTAAGAAGCAGACATCCAGAGTAGTGGGAGAAAAGCCAAGAGAACTGCAGCAGAATAGAGAGCCTCTCTAGTGTTGGAAATGTGAAGGACCCCATATTCATAGGTTCTATCCACTAGAGAATGAGAATGCAAGGCCAACATACAATATTCAAGAGGCAGAAATAGTGGGACAAGTAGCAATGGCCGTACCTAGAGTTTATGCAGCACTAGAAGACCGCCAGGCAGATCACTAGTCAACGGTGGTTGAAGTTGTAGGTAATATTGTTGAGCAATCTATTTCTATTTTGATTGAACCTGGTTCTACTCACAGTTATACTGATTCGAGAGTAGTGGAGGATTCTTCCCTTAGGAAATAAAATCATAGCAAGTCATGGTTAGTTCACCTAGCCACTAAAACTAAGAGAAAAGTTAATGAGGTGGTGGAGAAATGTCCATTGGTGATGAATGGACTGAGCACTTGCATAGATATGAACGTTCTACCACTTGGTTCCTATGATGTTCTCATTGGAATGGATTGGTTAGAAGATCAGAGGGTGAAGCTTGACTATTATAACAAGAATTTTGAATGCATGGATGGAGAAGGGAACCAAGTAGTTTTAAAAGGCATTCCAAAGGTAATTTCTATAAGGCAGATTTCAGCGATGCAATTGAAGAAGTTTTGTAGAAAAAGGTTGTCAGTTGTATGCATCCCATATTGAGGAGGAAGAAGAGAATGAAACTCTTAAGTTGGAAGACTATCACATGTTGCAAGAATTCAAAGATGTTTTTCCTGATGAGATTCTAGGGCTTCCTCCAAAGAGAGACATTGATTTCACGATTGAGCTTGTGTCAGGAGCAACACCAGTGTCCAAAGCACTAAGTACACCATAAATGTTATATCTGAGGCTGCAGCTGCAAGAATTGTTGGAGAAAAAGTATATTAGACCGAGTGTGTCTCCTTGGGAAGCACTAGTTTTGTTCGTGAAGAAGAAAGATGGTACACTCATATTGTGTATTTATTATGTTTTCGCCTTTCACACACCTGGGGGGGGGGTGTGGAAGAAATCTTCAAGCCACTTGGTGTGTCCTTGGGGGAAAGTCTCGAGTCAAGGCTGTCACCTTGTTCTTGACTCCTCCGTTTAGGCTCAACTCCTAACGAATCCAAGGGGGGTAGACGCTATTAAGTTACTAAGGCTAATTACTTTAGTATGATGGTATTAAATTGAATAAGTTTCTTATGAGTTTGAAGTTAACAATTGAGAACCACAGATGACAAGATGAAAAATAAACACAAGTAAGCACAATGCTGACACACAATATATATATCGAAAGAAGTAAACAAATAACCAGTGCCTTAAAATGGAGTTGCAAAATGATTAAATGTTCTTGTATGTGCTTAGAGTGAATGTTTTGAAATTGTCTCTTGGTACATTTTAAGTTAATATGAAAAATGAGTGGATTAAATTAGGTGAAGGGGGACTCCAGATATACCTCAGGGGTACTTGGAGTATGTCCAAAAGTAAAACCTTCACGGCTACCCGCAAGGAATGTGTGGGATGAATGGAGTCTCTAAGACTATGTTCATAATACACCCACTAGGCTGTAATAGATATCGGTGCCTCGAGGTCACTATCCAGTAGTTCCCACTTCCTTTGGGTATTTTTCCATCGTTTACGGTTTGATCGAGGCGTTGGATTTTCTCCTGATGGTGGTTAATTGGGGAACGTGAAACCTAATTAATCTAGTTACTCACGTTGATTTTGATGTAGCTTGACTGATTGGATGAAACGATGCCAAAACACAGAGCATACACATCGTAGTCTTTGTAATTTTTAGTAAGTTTTAATCGATGTGTTTTTATTAAAAGAGAAAACCGTCTAGGAACCTCTTTCGGTCCAAGTGGACCTCAATCGGGGAATCAAGGAGGGGTTTGATTTTAAATTATTGCTTGTAGAAATAAATGGTGAATAATGAAGCAGCAAAAATAAAACATATCATAGGTTCTCTAATTAAATCTACCACGATCCTATTTCACCTTTCGGTTCAATCGAGATTCGTGGGGTAAGTATTCAAGTTACTTTGACTTTATAATATTGAATTTATGATGAAATTAATCAAAGTACACTATTTTTCATAAAGGAAACTAATATAGAGAAAAAAAATAGGAAAAGTGCAAAAAGGGAAAAAAAGGACGCAAATTCCCCAAGGGGGGATGGGGAATGGGCTTGAAAGAGCCTATTCAAAATTATTTTTTATTACGAGTGGTTAAAATATCAGAAAAATGATATAATTCCTCTTTTTTCTTATACAAAATGAACCCAAGATCTTACAAAGTGCAAAAATTAAATATTTTGGGAAAAGGGGAGACCCCTAAGGGGTTTCAGATGGCCCAAAAGTGAATTCTCGGACAGAAACTCCTCCTCTTTTCTGTTATACCTGCTAAAAACCATAAATATTATTAAACTGAAATATGCCCAAAATCACTTTGAAAGTACCTTTGGTTCAGCCCACTTTTAACCGAAAAGAGCTAAGTCAAAACTAGTTAATAAAAAGGTGAAAAACGAACCAAGGAAAGCAAGCTTTCCTTGGGATATTGGATTGCCTTTTGGGAAGAAAATATGATGTGTACTGATTGATGGATTTATATTTTATAACAAAAAACATAAATCTAATGCATTCAAGTTACAAATTTTCTTTAAAATGCCATGCAAAAAGGATGATTTCCCGAAAGCTAGATCTAGAATGCTTATGAAACCTTTTAAGAACAAGATCTAGATTATGAGCTTTAAGAAGATAGATCTATGTTAAATTTTACTCTAAGATGATAGATATAAACAAATAAAACCCATGAAACAATTAAACCAGTAGATTTTAAAATTTAAGAGGAGAAAGACAAGAAGGCAAGCTTGTAGCCTTGAAGATCAACCGTGGAGCTTTCCGGTGGAATGTCGAGGGACTATTCCTTTGATAAAGTTTTGGAGAAAGTGAGGAAGAAAACTAGATCAGCACCCTCTCCAAGCTAGGAACTTGAAACTAATCCAAAGGCTTTCCAAGATACTTGTAATATCTGGTTAATACATACACAAAGATATTAGAATAGCATGCATATAATCTTATAAAGCATGCTAAATCTAGATCTCTAGACATGCATAAAAGAAAAAGAGATAGCCAATAAAATTATTAAGAAATTACTTTCCTATCCTATCAAGATCATAATAAACCTATTATCAATATTTTAGCGCTAGATCCACAATATCAAAATAAGCAAGTTATGAACACAGATACAGGTTACCTCAGTGAAACATGGCAATGCTCATCCACACATAATAACAAGACACCATCTTGCCTCCAAAGCGTCTCTTTATTTCAAATGAAAAATAGCAACAGTACCATAGCAACAGCTCTTCAATCCAACTCTAAATAGCTTGGAAGAGGAAAACTATGATTTATTTATAACAAAAACTGGACCCCTAGCCAAGAGGGGGTGCAATTCCCAAGGAGAGAGAGACTGCAACTATAGGAGGAGTCAAGATAAGCTTGATCTGAGTCTAACTGGGTCTGATCTGAGTCTGACTAAGTGTAACTGGTAATTGGATCGCTGATTAGACTGACACCTCAACCGATTAACTGAAACATCAACCAAATCACATCTAGATGAGCCAACACATGTGGAGGAGAGAGAGAGGGTGCAAATCCCAAGATTGCATGCTGTGGTGCACTCCCTCTTCATTCTAGATCAACTCCTTTTGTCAAGGAATGGTCAGATCTAGTCAATCCAAAGTCGATGAGACTGATTTCAGTCAAATCAGAGCAAATTCCACTGATTTAGGAATTTGGATTTTCTCCATTATTTAATTAATTTATCAATTAAAATAATCAATATTTGTTTTTTAGGGTTTATTGACCTGAGTGATGGGAAAATCACTCAAAACTTAGGAAAAGTGGGTTGATGGGTTTACTTGGTGCTCTGAGTTAGAAAATGAGCACCCACATGACTGAAACTGACTTCTGAGCCCACTTTTATTAGAAAACCAATTTTTCCATTTAGACTATAAAAAAATAGCCTAAGTTTTGGAAAAATTAAAACTTAAAAAAAGCTTAAAAAATTAAAACCTAGGGGGACTTAGACATGTTCATATGACTCAACCATAATGCCTAGCATGTTTATATATTGACACATAGACTCTAATAACCCCAATAGGCCTAAATGCCAATCCGACCACCCCAAATTTGGAGGTATTGAGTGAAAAACTTAGAAATTATCAGTTTTTATTCAACAACCAATAATAACCAAGGGAAAAAACACTCTGGGCTGATCGGATTGAAAAATAAAGTCCAAGAGACCAAGTCTTTTACAGACACTACCATGCTAGAACATTTTATTACAACTCCCCTACGGGGTATGAACATGTGATATAATACAACAAGCACTTCCCAGAAGCAAGTCTGAAGGTCTTCTGAAGTCCAAACCAATCATCTTTGTTCGGTTCACCGGGCTCACTTGGTAAAACCAACTAAGTACAACTTAGGTGGTAACAGATTACAGGAAGCTGAACAAAGTCACGGTGAACAACAAATATCCCTTACCAAGAATTGATGACATCTTTGATCAAATGAAAGGGGAAAATGTATTTTCTAATATTGACTTGAGGTCTGGTTACCATCAAGTAAGAATCAAGGATGAATACATCCATAAGAAAACCTTCAAAACAAGGTATGGAATTTATGAGTTTGTAGTGGTGCCATTTGGTCTCACAAATGCACCAGCAACATCTATGTGCCTTATGAATAGTGTCTTCATTAGGTATTTGGACAAATTTGTTCTTGTTTTCCTTGATGAAATTCTTGTTTATTCTAAGAATGAAGAAGAGCATGAGGAACATTTGAGGCTAACATTGCAATTGCTCAGAGAACATCAACTGTATGCAAAGCTGAGCAAGTGTGACTTCTATAAAGATAGAATTCAGTACTTGGGTCACATTATTTTAGAAGAGGGTATATTCGTGGACCCTGACAAGATTGGAGATATTAAGAATTGGCCTACTCCAAAGAATGTGACAGAGGTAAGATATTTTATGGGGCTTGCAAGATACTACAGGAGATTCATTGAAGGATTCTCCAAGGTTGCACATGCTATCACTTCCTTGAAAAGGAAGGGTATAAAGTTTGAATGGACCTCGAAGAGTGAAGAAATTTTCCAGCGGTTAAAGTAGTTTCTCATCAGTGCAAATGGTCTTAAAAGTTGCAGACCCAGTGAAATATTTTGTGGTATGTACGAATGCATGCAGTCAAGGACTTGGAGGAGTTCTTATGCAAGAAAAACACGTGATATTCTATGAATGCACAAATATGAAGGAGCATGAGAAGAATTATGCCACTCATGATATGGAACTTGCAGCGATAGTACATGCTCTCAAGATGTGGAGGCATTACTTGATGGGAAGACAATTTGAGTTAAGGACAGGCCACTATGGTCTAAAATATTTGTTTGATCAGACTACTCTAAATGCTAGGCAAGCTAGATGGCTGGAATTTTTATGTGATCTTGATTTTGAAATAAAGCACATAAAAGGAAAAGAGAACAAGGTAGCTAATGCACTCAACATGAATGTAAAGGAGAAATTACAGAAGCAAAGCCTTGAAAGGAAGTATGAAGGCTATAAGTTATAAGAGGATGGACTTCTTACTTATAAGAGCAGAATTTACATTCCCAATGTAGCATATTTGAGGAGGGTTGCTATGGATGAAATCCATCAAAATCCATATTCTGCTCACCCAGGATATCAGAAGATAATGTGTACAGAAAGAAAGAAATACTTTTGGCCAGGCATGAAAAAGGACATGGTTGTATATATTTCGAGATGCATGAAGTGTCAACAAGTGAAGGTTGAACATCAACACACAGCAGGTTTGTTGCAGCCTTTGTTGGTTCCAGAATGGAAATGGGAAGGGATTTCCATGGACTTTATTACAAGATTTCCGATGAATTGGAGACGACATGATTCCATCATGGTTGTGGTGGACAAGTTGACGAAGGCAGTGCATTTTATACCAGTGTAGTCTATGCATAATATTGATGACATTGCTAATATTTTAATGAAAGAAATTTTTAAATTGCATGGATTGCCTAAGGAAATAGTCTTTGAAAGAGATGTTGATTTCACCTCTAATTTTTGGAAAGGATTGTTTGCAAACTTGGGGATAAAGTTGACTTCAGCACTGCCTACCATCCGCAGACCGATGGACAGATCGAGAGAGTTCACCATGTGCTAGAATACATGCTTCGCATGTATGTGATGGACAAACCATCCAACTAGGAAGACTATTTACACCTGGTAGAGTTTTGTTATAACACTGGACAACAAGCATCCTTGGGGATGAGTCCATATGAAGCTTTTTATGGTAGGAGGTGCAAAACACCAGTAGCTTGGGATAACCCAGTGAACAGAGTTGTGATCGGTCTAGAATTTGTCAAGGAGATGGATTAGGAAGTTGTAAAAATTAGACAGAATCTAAAGGTAACCCAGGACAGATAGAAAATCTATGCAGATAAGCATAGGGTGAACAGAGAGTTTAGTATTGGGGATCATGTTTACCTCAGGGTGAAGGGAAATAAAAGTTCCTTGAAGCTTGGGAGTTGTGCCAAGCTGTCTCCTAGATACTATGGGCCATTTGAAGTGATTGAAAGAATAGGACCTGTTGTACAGGTATGGACACCTTCTAACTATAGGTCTGGGGTTACCAACATACTCAATCAACTTGCAAAGAATTGACTCTAGAGTGTAGTAAAAGAAATAGGAGGATAGGAAAGAATTACCCGTTACAAGACAGTTGATCCTTAGCTTGTCCTCTTTTTCTCTGCTTCTCCTCCAAAATCTTCAGGGATGTTTCTCCTTCACCTGTCAAGATTCAATCTTCCAGATACAAGATGATTCATATATATAAGCAGGTTAGATAAATCATGTATAGAATACTGAAACATAATAATTTATCAAACCACAATACATGAAACACATATGGAAGAAGGATTCTCTTTATTATCAACAATGGAAAGAGTTCAGATTACAACCCAATGCCTGAGACAAGGACTCCTCTTCAACCAAAGGATTCCGAGTTTCACTGCTCCAAAGACTTCTGTATAAAATCCACGAGCATAAATTTGCTCTCCAAAATACCTATCCAACACCCTCCCCAAGGCCTGTATTTATATGGATGAAAATAAGGCAGTTTTGAAGATTGAGGAGGTTGAGACAGTTAAGAATATTAAGGTAAATGGCTTAACTAATCTCAAGTAATCGCGTGTTTTATTTTTAAATGTCAAAGATAGGCATTCGCGGGTATCAAGAAGGACAACTCGCGTATGATCCATGACTTTCTATAAGAGCAACCTGCGAATACATCCATCTGCGACTTGCAAACACCAACACTTGCGGATGATCCGTGAGTTGCATATGGATAGGGTCACGGATATGTCTTGACATATCTAAAAAGGCAAAGTAAACCACTGGATGGATAATGAATGTCATTTACAAGAAACTCATCTATAGTGTTTTGGGCAAACCTCAATCCATAGATGTCCTTTTGTGTGCCAACATGAGGGATGTCGGCACTCGGACAGAGAGGTGCCATTCAGGTGGATAACAGATGCCCCCTAATGTGTGAGGTCAGAGGGAAGCGATGGCTGAAATACATTATAATCATCATCTTTGGAGAACTCAGAAATCCAATGGAGCAGAGAGACTACCTGAAACAAATACATAGCAATGTCATATACAAAGTTACATCTGAGGATGCTATGTTCAATTTACTGGAACACTAGATCCTTTAAAATATTGGAGTACATCATATGATACGGGTATAAACCACGTATATTACAAAGGTGGATCAAAGCCATAATATACAATAATGATGAGTCTTCAAAGATCTGGAAACTGTGTAGAAGAATAGAACATAATCTTGCGCAACTTAGTCCACAAGTGAGGAACTAAGGTCTTCATAAAGGATCCCAAAGAACTAGTACAATCCAAGCCATGTGAATAAGGGTAAGCTAAAGTCGAACATGGAAAGGATTCAATAGTTTGTCAATCAATAGATGATAATCGACAACTGAAGCAAAGGAATTCACCAATGATGAAAGTAAATCTTGAGGTACTATCGTAAAAAATCTAGGTCTTCGTCATCAGGAAGTACTGAAACGAAACCATACGGTGATAGGGAAGGCAATAGATCCTCCAACGGATCACAAGAGTGACTAGGAACTGGGAAAAATAAGGGAGACACAAAGAGATAACAGATATAACAATGATGGGATCAGGTGATAGATCAGACATTGGGAAGAGTCCTTGAATAGTGAGCACAACACAGAGATGACCCAAGGTAGCATATAACTTATAGATAGAACAACTAGACCTATCTGTCATGTAAAATACATGATAAGATTCACCAGGTATAATGGACAAGAGGAGGAGTACGAAACTCAAAGTGATAGATGAACACAAGTGGACACTGAAACATGGATATCGGAAAACAAAGAATGCTATGTTCAAGGATGACATGCTGCCATTACTGAAAACAAGGGAAAACTTCTTCCTTACCTTCCCTGTTAAATTTTAACGAGTCCAAGAAATTCAACTCAGTTCCCTCTTCATTTTTTAACAATCTTGAAGAGATGGGAAAATAATGCTTGATAGTGTCACTGATTTGTGGATTTAATGAGCCCGAACTAGTACATGCTCAGCTGGTGTTTTCACATTTAGAGAGCCTAAAAACTCCAAAGAAGACTACAGGGGGGTCCTTTTTCATCCAATTTAGTCTCCTGAGGCCGAAAAAGTATAAAACAAACCACAGAATAACTCTCTTAGCTTCCGAAGAAGAAGTACTTAGTCAGGAAGGTCCGAAAAAGGTTAAATTACCACCTACCCAACGCTCCTTCCAGAACAACATAAAATAGCTTGAGTTTTACGAGTGTGAAGGAAAGCAAGATCACTCGGAAATATCCATTTGGTTACGAGAAATGGGGCTTACAACAATAAACTCGTTGCTTTGTTCTTAAGTGTTTAACGAGCATGACAAAGACACAAAGTACACTCAGAATCTTTTTCATGTTTGTGTCCAGAGCACGAAAAAGAGAAAACTAAGCTCAAACTGGGTGTTCTGTTTCCGTAAATTTAGTCCTTCAGGTCCAGAAAAGTGATAAACCTATGCCTGAGAATACTCTTCTCAATTCAAAAAGAAAAGAGAGTGATCCTTTCTCATATTATTCCGCATGGTCTGAGAAAGAGATAACCTACCACCAATGCGGATTCTTGTTCACATATTCTTAACGAGCTTGAATGGACGAGATAACTCAGCAATCAAGTCTATTTTGAAGGAGTTAGACCTGGGCCTAAAGAAACTCCATAAGGGTGGGGAGTCCTATAAAGGGATAGCTTGTAAAAAAAAATTCAAAAGAATCTCTATTTGGTGTGAAAAATAGCTAAGAGGATACCCCTGAACCTTGAATAGTGGCGGCATGAGTACCAAAGAATGACAAAGGCATATAAGAAGGATACTCATGAAAGAAGGGTCCTAGCCATGGAAGAACAATGGTAAAGACAAGGGACTAATGGCTTAGAATACCATAGTCCGTGGAAAAATGTTGAATGCTAAGGTTAATGTGGAGTGAAAAAATGCCAATATGTATTGGAAATAACAAAACCACCCTATTGGAGCAACAACACTTTGTAAAAAGTGATAAACCTGTTCCAAGGCATAAAAAGTATGGTATTAGTTGATTGTCATTTCAAACTATAGAAAAAGACCCACTTTATGAAATATAATTTCTATAAATAGGTTGAAAATTAAAACAAATCTCACCATTTGAACTATTGAGCCAGAAAAAGCAAATTTACCCTCTACCTTTGATCGATCATTGTGGACAATTGGACCGACAAAATTGAAATCCACCAGCTGCACGCAATCCTACACCCTAAGCTCTTTAATTTGATCCAAACAAATGTTAAGTTTAAGTGTGAGTTCAGTATTTAACAGCATCCTAAACTATAGCAATGCGCATCCGCGGGTTGCTGATATGGAAACTTGTGGATACGCGTTATATCCGCGGGTTGCTTAAGTAGAGAGCCGTGGATGATACGCGACCTGTCTAAAGAGACAGTCGCGGATACTGTGTGGAGGAAAAAAGCTTACATATATGGAAATTTTTTTGAATGTTGATATGGAAATACTGAATCCAATTGCTTGTATTTGCTAGGTAAAATATGGTTCTGGAGTGGAGGGAAAGGGAGCACGAAATAATGGACCATGCGGCACTCCAAAGTGCTCCCACCATACAGGCATTGAGGACCAGTGGGCTACTGAAATTATTTTGTACATCACCCATGCGGGCCAATGTCTGCATACTTGAGTTGATGGTCAATTAGGGATCATGATATGGGGATGTTCAATCTACAAGGAGAAACCTTAGAGCTTACCAAGGAAGACATATATTTCATTACCGAGTTGTCACGACGGGGAGCACCGGTGAACCTAGAGGGCACTGGCAGGGGTGGTGACCCCTTAAGTGTCCAAAACTATGTAGACATATTCTGTACACTAGGTACTCAGAGAAAGGGAACCGACGTTCCAATTGCAGATATCTAATATTTTACTCTCCAGGTATTAGCTAGTACCATTGTGAGACTTGCATGATCAACATCATTACATTTGGCCACCAGGAATCAAATGAGGGTGGCAGTTGACTATTTTAGAGGTGCTCTCTATGATTGGTGCTTGGGAGTTGCCTCCATCATGAGGAGACAACTATCGTACTGCAAGAGAGGGAGACACAAGAATTTTGGCTATGCAAGCATACTAGTGGCATTCTTCTTCTTCGAGAGTACCAGCCAGGAGCCCTGCCATACCGTTACAGGTCATATCTCCACATCAGCCGAGGCTGAGCAGGTGGGGAGACATATTCCTCCGTTAAGGAGGAGGAGACATAGTACACAGTGTCTATGATGATGACTTCTACACATGGTGGGAACGACAGCTACCGGCATTGGAGCAATTTCCATATGTTGGGATGGAATTCCGAGGTGACCCCGACCTTGTCCTCCCTCCAGGATGAGAATGGGGCGAGCTAGGTAAGTAATTTTTAATTTTTATCATTTTCAAATTTTTATGAATTTTTCAAATGATAAATATATACATATGTACAAGTCTTAACCCTATTCATGTGTCAAAATGCAGATATTGGACCGGTTCACCTTGAAGGGCATCGTCGCATGTTCATTCATCCTGTTGTGGGAAAGGAGCCAGAATTGATCAGGGTACTAGAGGGAAAGCTGGACAGGCTGACCCAACGAGTACCAACCATACGGATAGACCATATCCCTACAGCCATGTAGGATTTTGTTGTGTGGGTTCCACTGGTTTGGCTACGTCTCTTCAGACGAGTGGCTAGAGCAGTGCTCCTATATAGAGATGAGGTGGAGGCTTCCGAAGCCGAGGAGGCTAAGGAAACCAGAGCACAGAGGCACCATGGGGACCAAGGAGGTCCTAGCGGCCAGGGCGGGCCTGCTTAGTTCTAGGGCATTTTGATGGACTATGATCCACATTTTTGTACATTTTGTATATGACAGGATCTGAGGATCAGACTTGACCTATCTACAGACAGATATTTTACATATATATATATATTAGTGTGTGTTGTCAATTTATTTACAAGTGTTTCTTATATGTTTGTTGTATATTTTTATAAAATGTGTGTGAGGTTCCAATCCAAAATGTAATTAGCATATGCATCAGTCAATGAATTTTGGTTTCGTGGAATATGATTGAAAGTAATAACTTCAAAATGTCTTTCCAATAAACGAATTTGCATGAACTGACGTAATAATATAGGATTTCATACCTTATAAGCTCGATTGAGCTGGGAAACCACCAACTGAGAGTCCAGACGGACCTCAAGCTGGGTAATACCATGTGACAAAGCATCCCATAGGAGCTCAATGATGGCCCTATACTCAACAACATTATTTGAAGCAGGACCTAGACAAGCGCCACCCGCGGCAACAAGTTGTCCTGAGGGAGAATAGATAACCCATGCTGCCGAAGCTAGGTTACAAGTATGATGACTGGCGCCATCAGCAAACCCTATATACCGTTCAGAAGACATCTACAACAACCAGTAGATATATATAAAAAACAAAACTGACAACCTAATGTACATAAAAAATACATACACTAAAAATACAAGAAAAAGTGCTAAGCCTAAGCATAGTACTTCTTCAAGTAGAGCCACATTTCTGGGCTCAGGCAACTTATTCCCATCGAAATAAACTAACTCATATGAAACCTTACTTAATAATTTTGACACAACATAGGGTCCTAACCACATTGCCTTGAATTTTCCTGCCCCTAGAGGTTCTTTATCCTGGTCCCAAAGCAAGACAAGTTCCCCTTCAGAAAAAAACCTAGGTTTGACCGATTTATCATACCGAGATTTAACCCTATTTTTATGAGCCTGATTAGCAGTCAGTGCATCTATACACTATTCATCAAGGTTTTCTAAATGTACCAGCCGTTCTTCAAGCTCAGTCGTATCAGGTAACACATGAATGGCTATCTTTAGAGACGGGATTTCACATTCAATCGGAGTAACTGCTTCCACCTCGTGAACGAGTTGGAAAGGTGAGAAACCCATAGCAGTATTTATGTTAGTTCGGTAGGACCAAAGAGCAGGATATAACATGATGTGCCAGTTAGAGAGGGCTGCATCAATTGTATGTTTAAGGATAGTTTTTAAAGTCTTGTTGACAGCCTTGACCTGACTGTTTGCTTGCAGATAGTATGGAGAAGAATGTTCTTGTCTGAATCCGAGCATAGAAGTCAGTTTCGTCATAATGTTATTTTGAAAATGAATACCATGGTCAATGACAATCACTTTGGGTATACCGAATCGTGCAATAATCTGATTGAATACAAAGAAAGCTGTTGTTTCCCCGTCGGCTTTGAAAGTAGGCATTGCTTCTGCCCATTTCGTAAAATACTCAACAACGACAATGATGTATTTATGCCCCCCAGCCGAGGCTGGGTTGCATGTCACGTAATAAATCCCCCATTTCATAAATGGGCCTATCGAGACAACGGGAAATAATGGAGTAGGATGTGACCGCATCTTCCTAGTGTAAAGCTGACACGGATGACAGCGCTTCATGGCTTCCACACAATATTTAAAGATCATGGGACAGAAATAACCGGCTCGCAATATCTTCTGGGACGTTGCTAACCCAGATAAATGACCCCACATGCTCCACTATGGGAATCATTTAGGAAAATCTCCGCTTCCTCATGAGTAAGGCAATGACGCAACACGGAATCCACCCCTCGTCGATATAATGTATCTCCTATAATGAGGTAGTTGTTGGCATGAAGGCGTAACTTACATCGTTCCTCCCTAGAGGAAGCTGCAGCGTACTTCAGAGTTTGGATATATATATGAATATCTCCGTACCAAGGATCAGAGGTGGATATTAGGAATATGTGCTCATCTGGGAATGAGTCATCCTCAACGACTACATCTTTTTCTGTAAGAAATTCTGCTATGAGCTCAGCAAAAACTAAGGACTTCTTAGACTTAGCGGATTGGAAATCCAAGTCAAACTCTTGGAGAATGACTATCCACTTTTTAAATTCCCCCCCAACAATCCGTCGGGATAAAACATATTGAAAAGGATTCACATCTGCCACAACTGTGGTGGTCCTCAGTAAAATGTAGTGGTGCAACCTCTGCACAACATAAACAACTGCTAAGACTAATTTCTCGACGTGAGAGTATCTAAGCTCAGGTCCGGCCAAAGCAAGACTAAGATAATAAATGAAATGCTCTACAAGCTTATCATCCTCCTGAACTAGTACTACCCCAATGGTCGACTCCGACGTGGCCAGATATAATATAAAATCCCTAGAATAATCTGGTGGACGTAATAAAGGTGACGACAGCAAAGCTTTTTTCAATTCCTCAAATGCAAGTTGTGTGGTCTCATCCCATACAAATGGGGTGTCCTGTTTGAGCAGGCGCATGAAACCCTTAGTGATCTTGGCATAATTAACAATAAAACGTCGAAGGAAATTAGACTTTCCTTGCAGGCTTTGAAGTTTCCTGAGAGAACGAGGAGGAGGAAGATTTACAATGGCCTCGACTTTCAAAGGATCCACCTAGATGCCTCTACTAGAGACAATGAATCCGAGTAATCTTCCTGAATCGACGCAGAAAACACACTTGTGGGGATTCAAGCGAATTTTATAATATCTGCATCTTTCAAATATCAACCTTAAATGATCTGGATGTTGGATCCTCTTGTGAGAATGTGCGGGCAGATCATCCAGGTATGGTTCGACAATGGATTTAATGTCATGAAAATAAAATTTCATAGCCCGTTGAAAGGTTGCCCCAACATTTTTCAATCCAAAGGGCATTTTCTTATACGCAAATGTACCCCAAGGGAAAATGTAAGCAGTTTTATGTTGGTATTTCAGTTTGATTTGGATTTGATTGTAGCCGAAGAAACCATCCATAAACGAAAACACCTCACTTCCCGCACATGCATCTATGATCTGGTCAATAAATGGTGTGGGGTAGTTGTCCTTAGGACAGGCTTTATTGAGGTCTCTAAAGTCTGTACAAATGTGAATAGTCCCTTGATTTTTATCAATAGGAACAGGGTTGGACACCCATTTAGTCAAAGCTATGGGATATATAAAACCAGCTTTCAACAGCTTTTCAACTTCAGCTTTCACAGCCGCCGCTTTACGGGGGTTCACGGGTCTTAATTTTCGTCGAACTAGCTTGGAATCAGGATAGGTTCGTATTTCATGTTCAACAATAGATGGATCTATTCCTGGAATCTCCTCATATGACCAGGAAAAGACATCGCGAAATTCCTTAAAAAGGGCAGTATAGATAGAAATCTCCTCAGGAGAGCAGTTTGCACCTATATAGATGTTTTCCATGACATCTGGGTTCACAGAGATGTTAATAGGTATAGTGGCGGAAATGTTTGTCATATTCCCCTCGGCAAACACTCCTTCCCTAGGAAAAGGGTTGATAGGTATATCAACATCTTCTGACAGTCTCACGCGAAACTCTTGGTTTTCTATCCTGCTCAGTTCTGGAAGAAAATAGGATTGATGATGAAGATCCTCACAAATCTTATCACGTCCACTCATGGCTTCCAAAATAGCTTCATTGGAAGGTAGAACTGTGTCTAAGCAATCTATAGAATGTGAATAGTTTTCCACCCATGCGGGAAAATAGACTTCTTCCAGATCATCCAAGATTATTAGAGGATCTGGAATGGGATCAGAAGCAGCTTGAGTGATAGCTTGATAAGCCACCTCTACTGCCGATAAGGGTACTTCAGGTTCATGGGGAGTTGGGAGAACCTAAGGATCAGTCCTATCAACAACCGTAGCGATGGAATTCTCCACACTAGTAGAACCAATGTAATTAACCGGGGCTGGAATATCAAATATGCCCATCAGTGATGTGTACATTCCAGCCCCCAAGCTCGGTGCAGTAGGTTTGACCTGATCAACCAATGGCACAGCGGAATCATTTGACTCTAAATGACCTTTTCGCGTAAAATCAAGTTGATCAATAGTAACCAACTTACCTCATGTGGAAAAAACACTACATGAAGAACGACCGATGCAATAGCGGACATCGCATAAGTCCAACTCCTTCCCAGAAGCAGATTGTAGTCCAAAGGAGCATCAATCACTTCTACTTCAACAGACATTTCTTTACCTGCCAACTTAATTTCAAAAGCAGGCAGGATACCATGCGGATGGAAAGATCTTCCATCGAAAGCAGTAAGTAAAGTATTTGATGGGACCAGCTCTGGGGATCCGAGAGCTTTCCAACAGGTCAAGGACATAACACATGTAGAGTTCCCCTCATCAACAACTGCCCTTCCAATGGTCTTACCACCATGGATGACATCTATTGATAGGGCTACATGGTAAGGCAGGATAATTTTGACATCAGATAAATGAAACTTCGCCATGAAACTCGAAGAGTCCATGCTACCTAAAGCTGCTAAGAGGGCATCCCGCTGAGCGAAACAACTCTGTAACACCTCCAAAGCTGACATTGCACATGGGGTTTGAGCTAAGTCTTCAACCACAGAGTAGTTTGAAGCAGCGCTAGCATTAGGGTTATGCAAGGTCTTCTTAAAGACACCTTTCGGTATCTTCAGCATTATTTCAGCAGGTTTCTCTATTGTGAGAGGGTTGGAAGTTTCACCTACAGCTTTACCCTTTTCAGGAGTCTCTTTCTCATAGTTTTTGTTCCTTGTCTGCAAAAAAGTCGAAGATTGAACCATGTTGATATATTTTGGGTCAGGGGCAGCTTGAGTGCCCCCTGCTACGTTAGAAGCTGAAGTAGAGTTCTGTCCTTGGGGAAAATGATCCTTCAGGACAGCCGGTTGTTGAGCTTTAAGCAACTTCTGGGCTTGATCCATAAGGGGACAAAGGTGAGTAAGGTGGTCCTCTTGGCACAACTTACAAGAGAACTTGAACTTCTTCTTTTATTTTTTCCCCCCATCAACATTGTTTGTGGGCTTTTGCTTGTTTTGGTTTCCCTCTCCCTTCTTACCTTTCTTTTTCTTCCCACCGGGATGCTGATTTCCCTTCTGAGAGGTTTGTGCAAAAAAAATTGCACTCTGGGGGGAGGGGGCAGCCTTTGCTTCCTCCGCCGTAGACTATTTGAAAGACAACTAATGAAGTTACTTAGTCAAAGACTCTACGGTGGGAGAATTAACGGACCCAACCACACCATCGGCATGGGGTCCACGCTTAGGATTCTCCGCTTCGTACGAAGGCCTCGGTGCCTCAGGGATGATCTCATATAAGATCCTAGACTGTGAATGAATGAAATCCAACTGCTGGGCCCTGAGTATGGCTTCTTCTTCATTCGTTACTCCTGATGTGGAAACATCCTTAGATATGTATGGAAACAGTGATTTAAGGAACCACTCTAACAAAAACTCAGAAGGAATGGTGGCTTTGATAAGGCTCTTTCACCTCCTGCACTCTTGGATATGATCCAAGATGTGGGTAGCCTTGTTTTGTATAAAAGTAGACAACAAGTCCATTCCAAAATCATATCGGACCGGAAGCTGAAAGTGGCTGAGAAAAGCACTAGCCAAGTCCCAGAAACTACTAAAAGCAACAGAAGGCAATTCAATGTACCATTTTGCCACAGTACCTATCAAGGTCCTCTAGAACAGCCTCAACCTCACTGAATCTTCATTCAGTGAATTCGAAGAACACCATAAATGGAAGGTGGTGGCATGTGCCCCAGGATCTTCACCAACTTTACCTTCGAACTTAGGGATGTTCGATGGCAATTTGGTGGGAATAGGTGGCCACAAGGGGTCATGCCTCACTGGGTCATTCATCAATTTGGACAAGTCTGGAAAGTTCAAAGTTGCCAGGAATGGAAGCTTGGGCCTAACCGGGGTACTAAATGTGCCAACTTGGGGATTAGAGGGATCTGCTCCAAAATTCCCATGGGAAAAAGTGGGGCTTCCCCCAGCCACCGGTTGTGAAGTGGGAAGGTTGCTTTGAAATGGATTCCATTCGTAAGCCACAGGATTGTGTGTGGGAGGTGCAGTGTAAGAAGTTCGGGCCATCGCCATAGAAGCAGGGGTCTGAAAGACAGGAGCAGGTATCCCTCCGCTAAACAATGAAAAGGGAGAGCTCGTGTATGGGACCAAAATAGGGGTTTGGAAGCTTTTCCCATAAGAGGTTTTGCTCCCAAACTGCACTCCTACATAGGAAGAAGATGGACCTACATATGGACTGGATGGGGGAATGTGCCCCCAATTCCAAGGGAATCCTTGGACAAATGCCGAGGATCCTACCGGACCACTCTGGGTAGTATAGGGAAAGGAAGAAGGAATGGTAGGTATACTGGGGATCCCAGTAACCATGTCACTAGAAGTACCTCCTAGGTTTGAGTGAACCGATGGTTGAACCACCCGGCTCATTGGAGTCAAAGGTGTAGAAGGAAAACTAGATCTAGGGGCACTTACTGGGGGAGGTAGTACCCCTTCAACCGGAAGGGTTGAGGTGAAAAAAAATGGACTTTCTTCAGCAGAAGACATGATTCTACCCACAGGTACACCTAATACTGGTGAATCAAAAGGTCTAACCTAAATGATCACAGGATCATTTAAATCAGTCAAGGGGGAGTTAAAATTTCTTGCAAACTCGTCAGTCTGCAATTCTTCTATCTCGACTGTGTCAAGATCAAAACGGTTAGCAATGAGTTCTGGTTCACCAAGAACTTCACTTATTCCTACAGGTTCAAATGAATTGTTTGTGTCTAATCTCCGCCTTTGGGGTAGAGGTGGAGGCTCCAATGTGGTTAGAGGAGGAAGGTTTCTCAACCTTCTTGACCTTCTAGGAGGTTGGTCCTCCAGAATTGAAAATTTATCAAATCACACCCTAAGTCCAACTAAACACATGCCAAACCACAGAGCATACACTATAAAATTCCTAAATCCTCAAGTGATCAAACCAGGGTAAAAGATATACTTTTGCGAAGAAAACTGATGAACGATTACTTGGCGTCCTTGAAGTGGTTCTTAGGCACAAGCGGAGGAATCACCCATATGCCCTCCTACACTTTCAACAAGGGTTACCTTCCAAGCCCGTTCAAGGTGAACCAGAAATAACCTTCCAGTTTACCTAGGTATGAACCCTAAAAGACAAGAGACTAAAGGCTACCTTGGCAATACCAACAGTCTGGGGGGACAGTCGCAAGCCGAACTCGTACGCATGGGCAGGGTAGCTGAGCCCGAAACTCTGTCTAGGATAGAATCCCCATATGCACAAAAGTCCTGAGTTATGCTTTGAGAAGGATTCAGAGGGTTATCTCCTCTGTCCAAGCCTCCACGCGGCCTCGTGCTTAGCTCCCGTTTGAGAGGAGCTTCCCAGATATAGTCAATAAAGTCAAGGATTTACCTAAAGAAAGGTCCACTACGTCTGAGTTTTATAACTTGCGGGAAGTTTACACTTCCTAGCCCACAAGTCTAGCCTAAGCTAGTAGGTGAAAGGCCCCTAAAAAACAAAAATTACTAGTAAATTTTAATTTATGCATTCATTTCAAAGGGTTGTTTCTTACTCAAGAGGAAATAGAGTGGTATACTTTATGATGTTTTGACTCAGATAAGAAATAAATGAAAATAAAGGTGTATTCAAAGAAAAATTACCATTATAAAAGCAAACTTCTTTTTCTTTTCTTGCAAATATATGTTGATGAACTGAATGCAACGATGAAAGAAACTAAGCCTATATTTTTTTTTAACTTATGAGAAAATATTTTTAAACTAAAACGAACACTACTTATGCGAAATCAAGATGCAAAAGCTTAACAATGTTTTCTTTTCACTTTTAAAAATACTCAAAATTCTACCATACACCTACAATGCACTATACTTGAGCAAACTTGAATCAAATAAACTGTCTGAAAGCAACAAACTGAAGCAAACAGGCTGACATAACCAAAAGGCAACCAACAAAGGTAGGCTAGGAACCATAGCTTGGGTGCTCACAATGACAAAAATCACTGTAGACTTACAAAGGCAAGTGACAACCAGCCACTGTCAAAAGACAAACTAGAAAAAATAGAGCCCAAGACCTTGATCACTGATCTGGACAGAGACACTTTAACCTACAACCCAAACAGGCCAAACTACTTCAGCATGCAAGCAGGAAATAATCCAAGCAAAAAAGACTCAAGGGATTTTGAAAAAGCAGAAAGTGTGATCACCAAAGGAACTCAGACAAGCCACACAACATTCATAAAGAAAATCAACTCACAAATAAGGATTATAGAAAGAAAGGAACAAGCAAAATTTAACCTAACAATCCCTATTTCCAGGCATATCCATGACTATCTAGAAGTGCAACCCGTAGATGATCCGCGACTGTTCAATACAGCAACTCGCGGATGCAAACTTGTATCCGTGACTGTGCAGAAGAGAAACTCACGGATGGGTATAAATTTTTTCTCAAAGAACAAGAAAAAATTCCAAATACTTTCAAATACTGAGGCAAGTATAAACCAAAATAAAAGATCACACATAGACTTCAAGCAAAGACTGGTCAGGGGTGACAGAAAAAACCTACAACAGTCTAGGCTTCCCCAACAGAGTTGCCAGTTTTGTTGTACAGGTATGGACACCTTATAACTATAGGTCTAGGGTTACCAACATACTCAATCAACTTGCAGACAGTTGACTCTAGAGTGCAGTAAAATAAATAGGAGGATATGAAAGACTTACCCGTTACAAGACGGTTGATCCTTAGCTTGTCCTCTTTCGCTTTACTTCTCTTCCAAAATCTTTAGGGATGTTTCTCCTTCACCTGTCAAGATTCAATCTTCCAAATACAAGATGATTCATATATATAAGCAGGTTAGATAAATCATGTATAGAATACTGAAACATAAACATTTATCAAACCACAATACATGAAACACATATGGAAGAAGGATTCTCTTTATTATCAACAATGGAAAGAGTTCAGATTACAACCCAACGCCTGAGACAAGGAATCCTCTGCAACCAAAGGATTTTGAGTTTCACCTCTCCAAATACTTCTGTATAAAATCCACCAGCATAACTTTGCTCTCCAAAATACCTATCCAACACCCTCCCCAAGGCCTGTATTTATATGGATGAAAATAAGGCAGTTTCGAAGGTTGAGGAGGTTGAGACAGTTAAGAAGATTAAGGTAAATGGCTTAAATAATATCAAGTAATTGCGTGTTTTATTTTTAAATGTCAAATATAGGCATCCGCGGGTATCAAGAATTACAACTTGTGTATGATCCGCGAATTTCTATAAGAGAAACCCGTGGATACATCCATCTGCGACTTGCAAACACCAACACTCACGGATGATCCATGAGTTGCATATGGATAGGGTCACGGATATGTCTTGACATATCTAAAAAGGAAAAGTAAACCAATGGATGGATAATGAATGTCATTTACAAGAAGCTCATCTATAGTGTTTTGGGCAAACCTCAATCGATAGATGTCCTTTTGTGTGCCAACATGAGGGATGTCGGCACTCGGACGGAGAGGTGCCATTCAGGTGGATAACAGGACCAATTGGATATAAACTTGCATTTCCTGCTAGCACTAGGGATCATAGTGTTTTTCATGTTTCTTTGCTTAAGAAATATGTACATGATCCTAACCATGTAATAAATTGGGATGTGATGTAGGTGGAACCAGAGAGAGAGTTACAAATAGAGCCCATGCACATCCTCTCCAGGAAGGTCACAATGCTCTAGAACTAAGAAATAAAATAGGTAAAGGTGCAATGGGAGCACTACGGTATTGAAGAAGCTACATGGGAGCTGGAGGATGCCATGCGGCTGACACATCCATTTTTTTTCAGTTCTACGGATTCCCGAGGGTAGTACCAGCAAAGCATTTTGTCCAATGTGGTGAAGCACTAAGGACAGTGCTGTTGAAGGGGGAGGGGAATGTAAGACCACAGTTTTGACCTCGTTTGCATTTAAATAATATGATTTAATTAATCATGGTGTGGAGATCAAGGAAAAATCCCCACCATCGATTTAGTGTTTTGTTTCGGCGATTAAGATTTAGGCCGATCGTGTTTTTATGCTACCTGAACGTTATAAGTTTTGACATCATGTTAAATTTGTAATTTTTAGTGAAAAACCTACAACCAGCTATGTCAATGAAACAAAATGAGATGGGGGCATGATTTTTCCTAAAGATAAGGTGGGGGGAATGGGAAGAGGAGGCAGAAATTCGAAATGGGCAGAGCACCTATTTCTAAAAAAACATGATTTTTTTTAATTTTCTTGGGAAAGAAAACACCAAAAATGCCTACCTTTCCCTCATGCAGTCGCATTTAAACTTCCCCTCATGATTTGTACTATGGGGAACATTTTGGCAAGAAATTATGGCATTCCCACGGCAAGCAAAATCATTATGAGTCTTGATCCTTCAGGAATTTTCCTGTTCTGTGAAATGTTTTCCTTCTTACAATTTTCTTGTATGTTAGTTGTTTCATGAATGCGAATGCCTAGAATCTGATTTGTGTTTTGAATTGAATGAACATAAAATGATTTTGTTTTTGGTAATTGCAGTAGTTGGTCTAGCTCAGGTAATGCTCCGAAATTCATAATTGTTGTGTGTGTGTATTCCTTGATTTCTGTTACTTTTGTTAATCCCAAAACGGAGATAGCTGTGTGTACATCCTCGTTTGACATCTGAACTTATTTGGGGAATGGAAATAGAGTTTGGACTTGCTTGATAAACCTAGTGTGTGAAGGAACCTCACAGACCAATCTAGAGGACTGGTTTTCTTCTTTGCATAGCAGTGCATAGCACTGGAAGGGAAGGCATGGCCTGAGGGACTATGTAGCAAAGAAGGGGATGCTTCCTTGTGTTGGGTGTGTAAATGTTTAGAAGTCATGCTAGATTTGGTGTAGGTGTCCATAGCTTTGGGATTGAGCTCAATAGCTTAGCAGTAGGTCTTTCCACCTCCTTGGCAGCCTAATAAACCCATCTGTTGGCTTGGCTATGTCTCATGTGAATTTTGGCTAAGTGTAAACCACTGTCTGTGTAAGCCTGATAAATCCAACTGGAAGGATGGCTTGGATGGTAGCTTGATAAACCCATCTATTGGTTGGGATGTAACTTGTATAAACTTTCGATATGTGTAAATCACTTCCTATGTAAGCCTGATAAACCCAATTGTGTTGGCTTGGCTGAGTTTTATTGTATCCTTGGATATGGGGAAGTCTACTAGTGTTCCTTATTCCTTGGGGAAATCATGCCCAACTCAGGGGTGGTAGTGTTGCTGAGAGATTGATGAGCACAATGGCCTATGGTTGGGTGGAACGTTGCATTGATATAGACGGTTGTGGGACAATTTTTTTATAAAGATAAGTATCTCTTGTGTTTCAATTCCCGCAACTATACTTGCCTATAAATTAGTATGAAATGATGAATGCTTGAATGAAATGTGTTTTATTTTAGCTATATATTTCATGAATGATGTATATGTGTATGTAATTTTATTTCAATGAATTTTCTAAGTTGTTCTGGATCTAGATCGACCGGATTTGTGATGGTATGAATGCTCAAAATCAATTTTAGACTTAGAAATTTTCATTAGTAGATCAAAATTCCACAGATTTAACCTTTCTGCAACTTGCAGGATGCAGGATGCGGGATGCAGAATGCAAAAACGTCATTTTGCGAAATCTCCTTTCCGCAATTTCCTTCCCTTAATTCCCTTTCTGCAATTTTCCTTTCTGAACTTGCAGGATGGAGGATGCAACATGTAGGAATGTCGTTTGGCGAAATATGCTTTCCGCACTTTCCCTTCCATAATTTTTAAGATGCGGAAATGACTTATGGTAAATTTTGATTTTCGCAACTTTGATCTCTGCAACGGCCATTCCGCATGCGGTATGAGGGGTGTGAGAGTGAAATTTTGATATGTTTCTGATTCCACAAGTAAAGCTCTTCACACCATTGATTTTCTGTGGGATGATTCTGAACCGTTGATATGATTCCGGATGGAGAATAGACTGTGACCATTGATTTTTGTTGCAATTCTTCTCAACTATTTGATATCTCAATGGTTAGGGAAGATAAATATTTTAGACGGTTTGGATGAGAAGGTTAGCAAGAGAAATTCTTGCTTGTGTAGATACTTAAAGAAAAAAAAACAGGAATCATCATATGAATGCAAAATCAGAGATGGGTAACTCAGGTTTCAGAAGAAAGGGAAGCGTTATCTCCTCTAGGGCAGGAGGGGACATGAGAAGAACCATGATGCATCAGTTGAGAACTTCTAGGAGTACTTCGTGCATGGTTCCTTTGGAAACCAACCTGATTATGGGCCAGGAGGGTTACTTCCCAAACGATTTTCCCAAGACAACCAGACGAAAGATTTCTCTGGAAGCTGCAGTGTTATTTATGATCATGTCCCTGATTATATGGAAATATTTTCCCACTAGGACGATCACCAAGGAGTAGATCTGTGCCCACCTTATACATATGCCCATCAATTAATGTATAGTCAGCAACTTTGAAAACCAATTGTTTCTTCCGATTAGTTGACATTCCTTTAGGCACATAGCCTGTACTCAAAAAGTTGATGATGGCGTTAAAATTAGGGTTATGATCGTCCATCATGTGAATCATAAATAGTTGCATGTCGGGCCAATTATCTTCCAAGATAGTTAGTTATTCACCACTTTATATCCTTGATAAGTGGTCTGGCCTAGAATTCAACCACCTAGGTTTTACTATGACGTCAAAATAAAATTCCTGGAATAGGAGAAGCCATCTACAGATCTTCCCCCCAACACTGGATTCCTGACTAGGTATTTCAGCACTGAATGGTTAGTGTACATCTGAAAATTTCCATCCAACAAGTAGTTTCGAAACTTTTGGAGCACATAGACCATAGCGAGGCCTTTTCTTTCTGTCGGTGTGTAGTTTTTTCTGCTGTGGATAGTTTCCTGCTAGCAAAATCAATAGGGTGGTCAAGTGCACCCTCTCCTTGTTGGGTTAATACTATGCCGAGGGTGACAAAAGATGCGTCGATATGCACATGGAACTCCTTCTTCCAATCTGGAAATACAAGTATTGGCGTAGTGGCCATTGCGTTCTTCAATTTATCCAAGGTTTCCTGGAAAGCTGTTGTCCATTTAAACTTTGCATCTTTCTCCAGTAGTTTCTCCATAGGTGCTGTGATAGCTGCATATCCTTTGATGAAATTCCTATAGTATCCTGTATGTCCCAACAATGATTTGAGATGCATAACTGATGTAGGTAGTGGTAAATTGAGAATAATCGCAATGTTCAACTAAAATACCATCACGACAAACGATGTGACCCAACAACACACGAAACAGTGCACAGAATATACATTTTTTTTAATTAAGCGTGATCTCATATTGGCGACAGTGGTCTAGCATCATGCAAAGACTCTCAATATGGTCTCTTACTAGACCAAATACAGTCCAATCATCAAAGTAGACCTCAAAAAATTTATGAATAAAATATTTAAAAGAAGAAACTGCTATTCTAGAAAAAATAGTAGGTGCATTCTTGAGTCCAAAGGGAATTACCGTATATTGATAGCATCCCCATTTTGTGATGAATGTCATTTTGTGGTGATCCTCTTGTGTGATTCTGACTTGATGATAACCCAAGAATCCATCAACAAATGGATTCATCTCTTTCCCTCTAACACGTTCAAGTACTTCATCTGTAAACGATGTTGGGAATGGATCATGTAAGCATGCATCATTTAGATTTTTGAGGTCGACACAGATCCTGAATTCTCTTGTTGTCTTCTTATCCTGGATTAATATAGGGTTGATCTACTCTGATTCTTCAACAGGTGTTGTTCAGGAATAAACACCTTATAACTGAAGGTTTGGGGCTACCAAGGTACTCTTCAATCTTGCAGACAATCAGCTTTAAAGTACATAAAGGAAATAAGAAGATAGGATAGACTCACCCAATTTATGACGGTTGATCCAAGATTTGTCTTCTCCCGCTCTACTTCTCCTCCAAAGCTTTAAGGGATGTTTCTCCTTCACCCGCAAAGAGAAAATTCTCCAGGTGCAAACTTATACATGTATATATGACAAGTTAGATAAACAGTATATAGAGTGCTTAATGATAAATATTCATCAAACCATGATACATGAAAGATATTCAACACAACACACATTTGGAATAAGGATTCTCTTTATTAACAATAGTGAATGAGTTAAGGTTACAACCCAACGCCTGAAACAAGTACTCCTCTGCAACCAAAGGATTCTGAGTTCTGTTGCTCCAAAGACTTCTGAATAGATACCACCAGCATAACTTTTCTCTCCAAGTATGATTGATTAATGCCCTCCCCAAGGCCTTTATTTATACTTAGTGAAATAAGGTAGTTTTAAAGGTTGAGGAGGTTGAGATAGTTAAGATAGTTATTGTTTAGGGCTTAACAAATATCAATTAATCTCAATTTATTATTTTTAATGTCAAAGGAAGGCATACATGAGTATTGATACTGGAAACCCAGGTATGACACGCGAGTTTCTATAAGAGAAACCTGCGTATAGATCTGTATGCGGGTTGCAATGACAAATACTCATGTATAGTACATGACATGTTGTAGGAAAAGTTGCGTATGTACGCGGGTTGCTTATAGGAAAAGTCGTGTACAACAATTGACATATGAAAAGGTAAAAATGGCAAGCTGGATGGATAGTGAATGTATTTCATGACATGCCCATCTAGAGTGTTTTTAGGAAACCTTCAATCCATAAATGTCCTTTTGTGTGCCAACATAGGAAATGTCAGCACTCGAATGGAGAAGTGCCATTTGGGTTGATAACAGATTCCCCCTAATGTGTGAGGTCAGAGGGAAGCGATGGCTGAAACACATTATAATATTTATCTTTGTAGAACTCAGAAATTCAATGGAGCAGAGGTAGTACTTGAAACAAATACATAATAATGTCATCTACAAAGTCATATTTGAGGATGCTATGTTCAATATACTAGAACACTAGCTCCTTTACAATATTTGAGTACATCATATGATACGGGTACAAGACCACATATATTACAAAGGTGGATCGAAGCCACAATATACAATAATGATGAGTCTTCAAAGATCTGTAAGCTGTGTACATAAATGGAACATAATCTTGCGCAACTTAGTCCATAGATGAGGAACTAAGGTCTTCATAAGCAATCCCAAAGAACCAATACAATCCAAGCCATGTGAATAAATGTAGGCTGAAGTCGAACATGGAACAGATTCAACAGTTTGTCAATCAATAGGTGATAATCAACAACTGAAGAAAAGGAATTCACCAATGATGGAAATGAATCCTGATGTACTATCGTCAAAACTCTAGGTCTTCGTCATTAGGAAGTACTGAAGCGAAACCATACTATGATAAGGAAGGCAATAGATCCTCCAACGGATCACAAGAGTGACTAGGAACTAGGCAAAGGAAGGGAGACACAAGAGATAACAGATATAACAATGATGGGATTAGGATAGAAATCAGGCATTGAGTTGAGTCCTTGAACAGTGAGCACAACACAAAGATGACCCAAGGAAGCTTTTAACTTTATAGATAGAACAACTAGACTTATTTGTCATGTAGGAGACATGATCAGATTCCCGAGGTATAACGGAAAAGAGGAGGAGTTATAAACTCAAAGTAATAGCTGAACTGAAAGTGAACACTGAGACATGGGTATTGAAAAAAATAGAGAGTGCTATGTTCAAGGATGGCATGCTGCCACTAACTGAAAACAAGAGAAAACTTTTTCCTTACCTTCCTTGTTAAATTTTAATGAGTCCAGGAAAGTCAACTCAGATCTCTCTTCATTTTTTAACAAGCTTGAAGAGAAGAGAAAATAATGCTTGATAGTGTCACTGATTCATGGATTTAATGAGCCTGAACTAGTACATGCTCAGCTGGTGTTTTCACATTTGGAGAGTCTGAAAACTCTAAAGAAGACTCCAGGGGGGTCCTTTTTCATCCAATTTAGTCTCATGAGGTTGGAAAAGTATAAAACATACCACAAAAGAACTCTCTTAAATTCCGTAGAAGAATAGGTGAACCTTTTTCGTACTTAATTAGGGAGGTCCGAAAAAGGTTAAATTACCACCTACGCAACGCTCCTTCAAGAACAACATAAATAGCTTGAGTTTTATGAGTGTGAAGGAAAGCAATATTACTTGGAAAGATCCATTTGAGTATGAGAAATGTGGCTTACAAAAATAAAATCGTTGCTTTGTTCTTTAGTGTTTAACGATCATGACAAAGACATAAAGCACACTCAGAATCTTTTTCATGTTTAGGTCCAGAGCACGAAAAAGAGAAAATTAAGCTCATGCTGGGAGTTTCTTTTCCATAAATTTAGTCCCTCTGGTCTGGAAAAGTGATAAACCTATGCCTGAGAATACTCTTCTCAATTCAAATATAAAAGAGAGGGATCCTTTCTCGTATTATTCCGCATGGTCCGAGAAAGAAATAACCTACCACCAATACTGATGCCCATTCACATATTCTTAACGAGCTTGAATGGATAAGTTAAATCGGCAGTCAAGTCTATTTTTAAGGAGTCAGACCTGGGCCTAAAGAAACTCCATAAGGGAGGGGAGTCCTATAAAGGGATAGCTTGTTAAAAGAGACCCAAAAGAGGCTCTATTTGGCATGAAAAATAGCTAAGAGGATACCCCTATACCTGAAACAAATATAGCCTGAGTATCAAAAGACAACATAGGTTTCAAATGAGGATACTCATGAAAGGAAGGTCCTATCCATGGAAGAACAATGGTAAAGACGAGGGACTAATGGTTTAAAATACCATAGTCCATGGAAAAATGTTGATTGCTAAGTTTAAGGTGGATTAAGTATAGATGCAAAAACGCATTGGAAATGTCAAAAACCACCCTATAGGAGCAAAAACACTTTGTAATGATGAAAAACCTGTTACAAGGCCAAAAGAGATATGGTGTTAGTTAAATACATTTCGAACTATAGGAAAAAAACCACTTTTATAAATATAATTTCTATAAATAGTTCAAAAATTAAAACAAAACTCACCATTTTGATTTTTAGCCATAAAAAACAAGTTTTTACCTCTACCTTCATTCAATCGGTGTGGACAATCCAATGGACGAAATTCGATTCCGCAAGTTGCAGGTAAGCCTACACCCCGAGCTCTTCAATTTGATCCTAACAATTTTCAAATTTGAGTCCCAATTTCATATTTTTAAGCATCCTAAAGCATGTCACGCTGTGTACGTGGGTTCACTATGTTGAAACTCGCGTACACACTTTCTGTACGTGGGTTGCCCTTAGGGACAGTTGCGTACAGTACGCAACATGTCTAACTAAACGGTCGCATGTACTGCGTGAAGGATAAAAAGCTAAATTGAGGGAAATTTTTGAAATTTTATATGATATTGATGATTCATAATGAATGTTTTGCTAGGTGTGAAGATGGTGTTGGAATGGAGGGAACAGGAGCATGAGGATATGGACCAGGAAGCGCTCCAAAGTGGGCCCACAATACATGCTTTACAAATGAGTGGGTTATTAAAATTATTTTGCACATCACCAATGCGGGCCAATGTCTGTTTGCTGGAGTTCATGATAAACTATTAGGACCATGATTTACAGATGTTTGACCTACAGGGTGAAACTTTGGAAATTACTTCCGAGGACATATATTTTATTGCCGGCCTGTGACAACGAGGAGCACTGGTCAACTTAGAGGGGACCAACGGGGGCAGTGATCCTTTAAGTGTCCATAACTACATTGATGTGTACTGCACACCTGGTACCCAGAAGAGAGGGAGCTACATCCCTATTGCACATATTCGTGATCTTACACTACAGGTATTAACCAGCACCACAGTGAGGATTGTGGGATCCTCTTCATTACAACTAGCTACACGAAACCAAATGAGGTTGGCGGTGGATTGTACGGAGGGTGCCCTGTATGATTGGTGTTCAGGATTTGTCCCAATTATGAGAAAACAACTCTTTGATTGCAAGAGAGGAAGGCAGAAGAATTTCAGGTATTCTAGCATATTGGTTGCCTTCTTCTTCTTCGAGAGTACCAGGGTTGAGCCCTGCCATACCCCTACCAGTCCATTCTCCACGTCAGCCTAGGCTGAGCAGATGGGGAGACATCTTCCTCTGTCAAGGAGGAGGAGGCTCAGTGCAGAGTGTGTACGATGATGACTTCTACTTCTGGTGGGAGCGGCAGATACCGAAACTAGAGCAGTTTTCGTATGCTAGAATGGATTTTCGAGGTGACGCAGACCTTGTCCTCCCTCCAGAAGGAGCATGGGGAGTGCTAGGTAATTTTTTAATTTTCAAATTTTTAAATTTTTTATGAATTTTAAATTATAGGTATATACATATGTATAAACATTAGAGGAAATTTCAACTCAAAATGGGCCTTTTAACTTTTATTCAAATTCCATGTCATCATGTGTTAGCCAATGAAATTGATTTAAATT
>LPNX010214133.1:38423-80173 GCA_001517045.1 Pseudotsuga menziesii
GTCCTTATTCTATAAAGATGTCAAAATGTATATATTGAACCGGTTCTCCCTAAGGGGAATCCATGTATGTTTGTTCATCCTGTCTTAGGTGAAGACCTGGGGCTTATTAGGGTTTTGGAGGGGAAGCTGGCCAGGCTTACCTAAAGAGTTCCCACTTTGCGAATAGTGCATATCCCGACCGTCATGTAGAATTTTGTGGTTGGAGTTCCACCTATCTGGTTACACCTTTTGAGGCAGGTGGCTAGAGCAGTTCTTGTGTACATAGATGCCGTGGAGGCTGTCGAAGCCAAAGATGCTGAGGAAGCTAGGGTACAGAGAGACCATGGGGACCAAGGTGGTCCAAGTGATCAGGGTGGTCCTGCTTAGATATAGGACATTTTGATGGACTGCGATCCACATTTTGTATATTTTTTGTATATTATACAGTTATGATTAGATCTGAGGATCAGAATTGACCTATCTATAGACATATACTCTCTCTCTCACACACACACACACATATATTGTTATCACTTTATTTACAAGTGTTTTTTATGTGCATGTTGTATATTTTTATGAAATGTGTGTTAGATTCCAATCTAAAATGTATTTAGCATATGCATCAGTCAATGAATTCTGATTTCTTGGAATGTGATTGAATATAATAAATTCAAAATTTCTTTCCAATAACCTAAATTGGATGAACTGACGTAATAGAATAGGGTTTCACACCTGATAAGCTCGATTGAGCTGGGAACCCACTAGTTGAGAGTCCAGGTGGACTTCTAGCTGGGTGATACCATGTGACAAAGCATCCCATAGAAGCTCAATTATAGCCCTATATTCAACAACATTATTAGAAGCAATACCTAAGCAAGCGCCTCCTGCGGCAACTAGCTGTCCTGAGGGAGAGTAAATGACCCATGCTGCTGAATCTAGATTACAAGTGTGGCGACTGGCGCCATCAGTAAAACCTAGATACCTCTCAGAAGACATCTGCAACAACCAACAGATGGTATAAAAAACAAAAGCAACAAACTAATGTACATAAAAATAGATACAATAAAATACAAGAAAAAACCCTAAGCCTAAGCATAGTACTTTTTTAGGTAGAGCCCATTTCTAGGCTCAGGTAGCTTGTTCCCATCAAAATCAATTAAATCATATGCACCCTTCTTTAAGACCTTCGACACAACATAAGTCCCTAACCACATGGCCTTGAATTTTCCTGCCCCCAGGGGTTCTTTGTCTTGGTCCCAAAGCAAAACAAGTTCCCCCTCAGAGAAAATACGAGGTTTGAATGACTTATCATATTGGTTTTTGACCCTATTCTTGTGAGATTGATTAGCAGTCAACGCATCTCTATGTTTTTCATCAAGGTGTTCTAAATGTACCAGACGTTCTTCAATCTCTGTCGTATCGGGTAACACATGAATCACTATTTTCAAAGATAGGATTTCACATTCAACCGGGGTAACGGCTTCCACTCCATGAATGAGTTGGAAGGGGGAGAAACCTGTAGCAGTTTTTACATTAGTTCGGTACACCAAAAGAGCAAAGTATAGCATGATGTACCAGTTAGAATGGGCTGCATCAATTGTACATTTGAGGATGGTCTTCAAATTCTTGTTTACAGCCTCAACCTGACTGTTTGCTTGCGGATAGTACAAAGATGAATGTTCTTTTTTGAATCCAAGCATAGTGGTCAGTCTCGTCATCATGCTATTTTGAAAATGACTACCATGGTCAGTGACAATCACTTTGGGTATACCAAACTGTGCTATAATCTCATTGAATACGAAGAAATATGTTGTTTCCCCGTCGGATTTAAAAGTAGGCATTGCCTCTACCCATTTCGTAAAATAGTCAACAGTGACAATAATATATTTTTTCCCCCCTGCTGAGGCTGGGTTGCATGTCATGTAATCAATCCCCCATTTCATGAAGGGGCCTACCAAGACAATGGAAAACAATGGAGCAGGATGTGACCGCATTTTCCTGGTGTAAAGCTGACAAGAATGACAGCGCTTCACCGCTTCCACAGAATCTTTGAAGATTGTGGGCCAGAAATAATCGGCACGCAGTATCTTCTGGGCCGTTGCTAACCCAGATAAATGACCCCTACATGCTCCACTATGGGAATCATTCAGGACAATCTCTGCTTCCTCATGGGTAAGACATCAACGCAAAATGGAATCTACTCCTCTTCGATATAATGTATCTCCTATGATGAGGTAGTTCTTAGCATGAAGGTGTAATTTACGTCGTTCCTCCCATGAGGAAGCTACATGATACTTCAAAGTCTGGAGATATATAAGAATATCTCCGTACCAAGGATTAGAGGTGGATATCAAGAAGATATTCTCATATGGGAATGAGTCATCTTCAACAACTACATTTTCTTCAGTAGGAAATTCTGCTATAATCTCAGCAAAAACTAAGGACTTTTTAGACTTAGCGAACTGAAAATCCAAGTCAAACTCTTGGAGAATGACTATCCATTTGTTGAATTTTCCCCCAACAATCCATCGGGACAAAACATATTGAAAGGGATTCACATCCGCCACTACTGTTGTGGTCCTCAGTAAAATGTAGTGACGTAACCTCTGAACAGTATAGACAACTGCTAAGGCTAATTTCTCAATGTGGGAGTACCTGAGTTTAGGTCTGGCCAAAGCATGGTTAAGATAGTAAACAACATGCTCTATGAGCTTATCATCCTCCTAGACCAGTACTACCCCAATGGTCGACTCAGACGCAGCCAGATACAATATAAAATCCCTAGAGTAATCTGGCGAACGTAGTAAAATGTCGACAACAAAGCTTTTTTCAATGCCTCGAAAGCGAGTTGTGCAGTTTCATCCCATACAAATGGGGTGTCCTGCTTAAGTAGGCACATGAAACCCTTGGTAATCTTGGCATAGTTAACGATAAAATGTCAAAGAAAATTAGACTTTCCTTGCAGGCTTTGAAGTTGCCTGATAGAATGAGGAGGAGGCAGATTTACAATGGCCTCTACTTTTAATGGATCCACCTGGATGCCTCTATTAGAGACAATGAACCCGAGCAATCTTCCTGACTCGACACATGCACTTGTGGGGATTCAAGCGGATCTTATAGTATCTGTATCTCTCAAATATCAACCGTAAGTGATCTGGATGTTGAATCCTCTTACGAGAATGTGCAAGCAGATCATCAAGGTAAGGTTCGACAATGGCTTTGATATCATGGAAGGAAAAGTTCATAGCCCATTGAAAGGTTTCCCCAGCATTTTTCAATCCAAAGGGAATTTTTTTGTATGTGAAGGTACCCCAAGGACAAATGAAAGCAGTTTTATGTTGATCTTCCAGTTTTATTTCAATTTGATTTTATTTGGAGAAACCATCTATAAACGAGAACACTTCTCTTCCCGTGAAGCATCTATAATATGGTCTATAAATGGCATGGGATAGTTTTACTTAGGATAGGCTTTATTCAAATCTCTGAAGTCAGAATAGACGCATATGGTCCCTTGCTTCTTATCAACAGGAACAGGGTTGGATACCCATTCTATCAGAGCTATGGGATAAATAAAACCAGCCTTCAACAATTTTTCAACTTCAGCCTTCACAGCCGCTGCTTTATGTGGGTTAACAGGTCTTAACATTTTTTGAACAGCTTTGGCATTAAGATATGCTCGGATCTCATGTTCAACAATCGATGGATCAATGCCTGGAATCTCCTCAAATGACCAGGCAAAGACATCGTTAAATTCCTTAAACAAGGAAGTATAGATAGCAATCTCCTCAGGAGAGCAGTTTGCACCTATATATATGTTTTCCATGACATCAAGATTTACAAAGATGTTGATAGGGATAGTAGCGGAAATATTTGCTATATTCTCCTTGGCAAACATTCCTTCCCTAGGTAAGGGATTGATGAGTGTATTAACATCATCTGACAGTCTCATATGAAACTCTTGATTTTCTATTCTGCTTAGCTCTGGAAGAAAATAGGATCAATGGTGAAGATCTTCACATATCTTCACAGAATGACCTTCCATTGAAAGCAGTAAGTAGAGTGTTTGATGGGACCATCTCTGGGGATCCAAGAGCTTTCCAATAGGACAAGGACATAATGTATATAGAAGCACCCTCGTCAATGACTGCCCTTCCAATGGTCTTTCTACCATGCATGACATCTATTGATAAGGCTACATGGTAAGGTAGAAAATTTTTAACATCTGACAAATGAAATTTCTCCATGAGACTCGACGATTCCATGTTTCCTAAAGATGCTAAGAGGGCATCGCATTGGGAGAGACAGCTCTGTAACACCTCTAAAGATGACATTACACATAGGGTTTGGGCTAGATATTCAACCATGGAGTAGTTTGAAGCAGCCCTAGCATTAGGGTTATGCAAGGTCTTCTTGAAAACACCTTTCGGTATCTTCGACATAGTTTCAACAGGATTCTCGATCATGAGAGGGTTAGAAGTTTCACCTATAGCCTTACCCTTCTCAGAAGTCTCTTTCTCATAGTTTTTATTCCTAGTCTGTAACAAAGTCAAAGATTGAACCATGTTGATATAGTTTGGGTTAGGGGCATTTGGACTGTCCCCTGCTACATTAGAAGCTGAAGCAGAGTTCTACCCTTGGGGAAAAGGATCCTTCAGGACAGTCGGTTGTTGAGCTTTAAGCAGCATCTGGGCTTGTTCCAAACGGGGACAAAGGTGAGTGAGGTGATCCTTGTGGCACAACTTACACATGAATTTAACCTTTTTCTTTTCTTTCTTTCCCCCATCAACACTATTCATGGTTTTCTTCTTGTTTTGGTTTCCCTCTCCTTTCTTTTCTCTCTTTTTCTTCCCACTGGACTGCTGATTTCCCTTTTGAGAGGTCTATACAAAAGCATTTCCACTCTGGAGGGAGGGGGCAGCATTTGCTACCTCCGTTGTAGAATGCTTGATGGACAATTGATGAATTTGTTTAGCCAAAGACTCTATGGTGGGAGAGTTTATGGACCCAACCACACCATCGGCATGGGGCCCAGGCTTAGGCTTCTCCACATCATGGGTAGGCCTCGGTGCCTCAGGGATAATCTCATACAAGATCCCAGATTGTGAATAAATAAAATCCAATTGCTGGGCCCTGAGAATGGCTTCTTCTTCATTCGTCACTCTTGAGGTGGATACGTCCTTAGATATGTAGGGCAACAAGGATTTAAGGAACCACTCTAGTAAGAACTTAGGAGGAATAGTGGCTTTTATAAGGCTCTTACGCCTCCTCCACTCTTGGATATGATCCAAGATATGGGTACCTTGTTTTTCCTAAAGGTAGATAACAAGTCTGTTCCAAAATCATATCGGACCGAAAGCTGAAAGTGGCTAAGGAATGCACTAGCCAAGTCCCAAAAACTACTGAAAGCAGCAGAAGGCAACTCAATGTACCATTTTTTCGAGGTACTTGTTAAGGTTCTTTGGAACATCCTCAACCTAACTGAATCTTCATTCAGTAAATTCGAAGAACATCATAAATGAAATGTGGTGGCATGAGCCCCGGGATCTTCACCAACTTTTCCCTCAAATTTAGGGATGCCTGATGGCAATTTGGTGGGAACAGGTGGCCATGAGGGGTCATGCCTCACTGGTTCATTCATCAACTTAGACAAGTCTGGCAAGTTTAACATTTCCAGGAACAGAAGCTTGGGTCGAACTGGGGCACTAAAAGTGCTAGTCTGGGGATTAGAGGGACCTACCCCCGAATGCCTATAAGTAAAGGTGGGGTTTCTCCCTGCCACCGATTGTGAAGTGGATGGATTACTTTGAAATGGATTCCATCCATAAGCCACAGGGTTATGAGTGGGAGTTGTAGTATAAGAGGTTCAGGCCATCCCAATCGAAACTGGGGTCTGAAAAATAGGAGTAGGTATCCCTCCGCTAAACAATGAAAAGGGAGAGCTCGTAAACAGGGCCAAGACCAGAGTTTGAAAACTTTGCCCATAAGAGGTATTATCTCCAAACTGCACTCCATAAGAAGGTGATGGGTCTATGTACGAAGTGGATGGGGGGATGTGTCCCCCATTCCAAGGAAATCCTTGGCTGAAAGCCGAGGATCCTACTCGACCACTTTGGGCAATGTATGTGAAGGAGGAAGTGAAGGAGGAAGGAATGGTAGGTATACTAGGAAACCCAGTAACCATATCACCAGAAGCACCTGCTAGGCTTGAGTGAATCGGCGTTTGGACCACCCAGCTCGCTGGATTCAAAGGCGTAGAAGGTATGCTAGATCTAGGGGCACTTACCGGGGGAGGTAGTACCCCTTCAGCTCGAATGGCTGAGGTGAAAACAAAAGAACTTTCTCCCGTAATAGACATAATCCTACCCACAGGGAAACCTAAAACAGGTGAATCAAAAATTCTAACCTGGACGATCACATGATCGTTTAAGTCAGTTAAGGGTGTGTTAAAATTCCTTGCAAACTCATCAGTCTGCAAGTCTTCTATCTCCACTGTATCAAAATCAAGACAGTTAGCTACAAGTGGTGGTTCACCTAGAACTTCACTTACTCCTACTGGTTCAAATGAACTGTCTGTGTCCAATCTCCACCTTTGGGGTGGAGGTGGAGGTTCGAATGTGATGAGAGGAGGAAGGTTTTGCAAATTTCTTGACCTTCTTATAGGTTGGTCCTCCACAATTAAAAATTTAACAAATCAAACCCGAAGGTGAATTAAACACAGACAAAACCACAGAGCAAACACTACGAAATTTCCTAAAGCCTCAAACAGTCAACTAGGGTGAAAGATATGCTTTCCCAAAGAAAGCTAAAGAATAGTTACTTGGTGTCCTTGAAGTGGTTCTTAGGCACAAGTGGAGAAATCACCCACCATCCCCCTACACTTTCAACAAGGATTACCTTCCAAGCCCGTCCAAGGTGAACCAGAAACAACCTTTTGGTTTACCTAGGTATGAACCCTATATGTCAAGAGACTAAAGGCTACCTTAGATATAGCAACAGTTTGGGGGGGAAGTCGCAAGCCTAACTCGTACGCATGGGTAGGGTAGCTGAGCCCGAAACTCTATCTAGGACAGAATCCCTAGATGTGTAAAAGTCCCGATTTACATTTTGACAAGGAATTAGAGGGTTATCTCCTCAGTCCAATGCCTCCACATGGCCTCGTGCTTGACTCCCTTTTGAGAGGAGCTTCCCAGATACAATTGATAAAGACAAGGATTTACCTATCGAATATTCCACCATGTCTGAATTTTAAAACTTATGGGAAGTTTACACTTCCTATCGCACAAGTCTAGCCTAAGCTAGTAGGTGAATGGCCCTAGAAAATAAAAATTACTAGTAAATTTTAATTATTGCGTTCATTTTAAGGGATATTTCTTATTCAGAAGGAAGTGGAGTGATGAACTATGGTGTTTTTTACTCGATAAGAAACAAAAACCAAAGGTGTATTTTTTTCAAAGAAAATTACCACTACTAAAGAAAACTTATTTTTCTTTTGTAAATATAAATTGATGAACAAATGCAACGATAAAGAGAGACTAAGACTATATTTTTGTAGTTTTGAGATTATATTTTAAAACTGAAAATAAAACTACTTATGCAAAAACAAATGCAAAAAGCTTGAAAATGTTTTCTTTTCACTTCTTAAAATGCTCAAACACTACTATGCAC
Source organism: Pseudotsuga menziesii (assembly GCA_001517045.1). Classification (NCBI taxonomy): domain Eukaryota; kingdom Viridiplantae; phylum Streptophyta; class Pinopsida; order Pinales; family Pinaceae; genus Pseudotsuga; species Pseudotsuga menziesii. The sequence continues at coordinate 46,068 of LPNX010214133.1, forward strand.
CTAAAATGCACTAAACTTGAGTATACTTGGATCAAATCAACTGTATAAAGCAAGCAAATTGAAGTAAATAGATTAATAAGAACAAATATTAACCAACAAGGGAAGACTTGGAACCCTAGCTTGGGTGGGTACAATGACAAAAAATCACTAAAAAAACAAAAAGGTAAGTGGAAAACCAATCACTATCCAAATATATACTGGGAAAAACCTTTCCCAGAACCTTGATCACTGATTTGGACAAAAACACTTCAACCTATAACCCAAACAGGCAGACCTACTTCAAAATGCAAACAGAAGAGAATCAAAACAAAAGAAACTCAAGGGCTTTACAGGAAAGCACAAGGTGTGGAAAACAAGGTCATCACACTAACAACATAGTGCTTATAAGGAAGACCAACTAACAAATAGGAATCATAAAAGGATAGGGACAAGAAAAACCTAGCCCAAAAATCCCTATTTCAAGGCTTGTACGTGACTATGTATAAGGGAAACTCGTGTACTGTACATGATTGTCCTAGAGAGAAACCCACGTATGCAAGTCTCTGTATGCGACTGTGTATAAGAGAAACCCGCGTACAGGTACAAGATTTTCTCAAAAATAAGGAAAATATACAAGGCCTTCAAACACTATGGTAAGCATGAACTAGGACAAGATACCACATACAAACTTAGGGCAAATATTGGTCAAGGGTAACAGAAATAACCTACAGCAGTCTGGGCTCCCTAGCAGAGTCACCAATTCTATTGTTCAGGAATAAACACCTTATAACTGAAGGTCTGGGGTTACCAACGTACTCTTAAAACTTTCAGACAATCAACTTTAAAGTATAGAAAGGAAATAAGAAGATAGAATAGACTCACCTAATTTATGACGGTTGATCCAAGCTTTGTCTTCTCTCGCTCTGCTTCTCCTCCAAAGCGTTCAGGGATATTTCTCCTTCACCTGCAAAGAGAAAATCCTCCAGGTGCAAACTTATACATGTATATATGACAAGTTAGATAAATAGTATATAGAGTGCTTAATCATAAATATTCATCAAACCATGATACATGAAATTTATTCAACACACATTTGGAATACGGATTCTCTTTATTAACAATAGTGAATGAGTTAAGGTTACAACCCAACGCCTGAAACAAGGACTCCTCTGCAACCAAAGGATTCTAAGTTCTGCTGCTCCAAATACTTCTGAATAGATACCACCAGCATAACTTTGCTCTCCAAGTATGATTGATTAATGCCCTCCCCAAGGCCTTTATTTATACTTAGTGAAATAAGGCAGTTTCGAAGGTTGAGGAGGTTGAGACAGTTAAGATAGTTATTGTTTAGGGCTTAATAAATCTCAATTAATTACGATTTATTATTTTTAATGTCAAAGGAAGGCATACACAAGTATTGATACTAGCAACCCGCGTATGACATGCAAGCTTCTATAAGGGAAACCTGCATACAAATCTGTACGTGGGTTGCAATGAAAAATACTCACGTACAGTACGCGACATGCTATAGGAAAATTCACGTATGTATGTGGGTTTCTTATATGCAAAGTCGCGTACAACAATTGACATATGAAAAGGTAAAAATGGCAAGCTGGATGGATAGTGAATGTATTTCATGACATGCCCATTTATAGTGTTTTTAGGCAATCTTCAATCCATAAATGTCCTTTTGTGCGCCAACATAGGAAATGTCGGCACTTGGACAGAGAAGTTCCATTTGGGTTGATAACAAGGGATTAACACGCTCTAGTACCAATTGGCTTCCATATCTTTAATATCATTATACAAGGCAAACCCGATGGGGTACTGAACATGCCTACTAGCAACGGGTCAATGCTAAGTAAAAACCTTATAACATGAAGCTCGATAAATTCAAGTAAACTCATCGGGGTACTGAATAGGCTCACTGGCAGTGGGGCTATGCTTGCATGGTACCAAGATAAACCCTTCGGGGTACTGAGCAAGCCTGCTGGAAGCAAGGCAATATCTGGTAAATGAGATCTGGTTAATACACCACTATACACATAGTTCGCCAAATAGTGATAATATATGAAATTTTTTTCAAAAACAATTATGTCATGGCCAATTGTTTATAATGTCATTTGAGAATGGCTCTAAGTTGACTTTTCCCCGGCCATCTAATTTTGCATATATCTAATATGTCATTATCTTAGAAATGGGACCTATAGTTGTAAATCTCACACACTCTAGGGTACATTTGAAAAACTTGATGATGACAGGATATCTTTACAATGAGGCATGGATGGCTAGTTTTTCCTATGGTTTTCTTTTGATTATATTATTCTCATTTTACATGGTCTTTCTAAGCACTATTTTATTTTTCATAAATATACATTTTTGAACCATTTCCATTTACTAGTTAGTTTTCCTTACAACGAATTAACAACATGCTCGCATTCTTTCTATTTTTCTGGAAAAATCATTTCTTCTCTCTGTATGGCTTGGGGACATGCCATCTCTTTGGTTTGGGGGAAGAGGGATTTGATTTGAAAAATTAGATTATTTTTATTTTTGATAAATTTGTTTATCTCTAACAAATGATAAGTATTTTCAGGAATATACACAGTGGAATTTGGTTATAGCTTGAAGCATATTTTACAGCAAAATTCAATATGGTATTACCATATGAAGAATCGAATGAAGGAAAATGAAATATCAAATAGAAACTTGAGTAAAAATGTGACTAAAATTTGCTAACCAAAATTTGTTTTTAAGCAAATAGTTTTTACTTCCATATCATTTTATTATTATTAATAATCCTATCCTTTTATCCAATTAATTATGCATGAAAATGATTAATCTTCTTGCTATTCAAGATGCGATTTATGTTTTTGTTCAACTTGTCAAAATTTTTGCTTTGGACATGGTTGAATTAATTTCAAAACCTTATAAATGATAAAATTATTTTAAACCTGAAAGCCGTTTATTTAAGAATGTTGAAAAATCCAATAAAGTCATTTTTAATTTTCATATAAATACGTGACATGAAAGATATGCTATTTTTAAGTTACAGGTTAAAAGATATTTGCCAAGTTGAAGGTAGCTGCTAGTTTTCCTTCTTCCTAAATTGTTTTTCTTTCCTTTTGCTCAGTGGGACCTAACATTTCTCCGGCTTGGGGGAATGTTGATCCTATATTTGTTACCATTTTTGGCAAATAAAATACTCATTTAACCATATATTTTATTATATTTTGTATATTTTATGACATGAAGTTCATTATTCAACCTCGGGTATGAGTGTTTTTAAGGTTTATATAAAATTATTTTATTATTATCATTTTTTATGGTTTTATTAATTAAAAATAACATTATTGAAGCATACTTGATGTATTAATTGGTTTGTATAATCGTTTGTAGGTTTTATAATATTTTTGGGCCAAGTTAATACGCAAAATGAATTCATCCTGCTTTTCGCACAGCATGTACAGCTCGGTTTCCAGCTCGTCATTCAGCCCATTACGTGAAACCCGCTGGTGGTTTGCCAGATGTCGAAAGGAGTTGCTGTAGACTCCAGTTCTGAAGCACGCTGGCAGATGGACACTCCATTTGCCCTAGTTCGACGCCCAGCATATCCAATTCACATCCCAACCTTCCATTCAACACTCTGTCTAGATCGCCCATCAGACTGCACGCTACTGAGAATTAATTTCGGCCATTTAAAATGTTGGAACAACTATAAACGTTATGTTATCCATGCGTCTGGGTGGTGAAGTTGTGTTCTAGATTGTTTTCTAGCTTGCATTCTCCTTTACTTTACACCATGTTAGCCATCCATGTGCTGGACTATTGCATTCAACCCATGCTCTAGAAGATGCACCACTATGCTCTCCTCTGTTCACCATCAGTCGCTTGTTGCGATAAGGAAGGATCGTGTTCGCCACCTCTGAAGATCCTTCATGCTGGAGAGAAGCCCTTGCACCACATCTGAAGATTGTTCATGCTAAATAAGAAGGATTCCTGCGCGTTGGCCTATGGACAATTAAAATATTTAAAGATCGACTAAATTTAGAGAGCATTCGACCTCTAAAGGGTCGACTTGCTCACCCCTTTAAATAATTATATAAAGAAGCCAGTATGAGAGAGCTCAGTTAGCTAGAAAATTAGTCAGTTAGTAGAGTTAGGAGAGGAGTTATTGCTGTAATTTACTCTTGAAATTTGTATTTCTGTTCCACCATCTGAATAAAGAGCTATATGCACTGCTGTTGAAGATTGCGTTTAAGTAGAAGTTAGGTAGGCATCACCCCTAATTGCTGAGAGGGCCCATCATCAACCAAAGGTTCATTTTCTTTGTTTAGCTTAGTTTCTTTTCTGTTTTAGCTAGTCTAGTTTAATTTCTAGTTTGTTTCCATAAGATTATAGTAAATGCTATTCTATTTGTTTTCTACAATACATTAACTTAGTTTTATTTTGAAATTTAATTAGTTAGATGCGCACATAGCTTGCTTTCGGTTATTTGCTTCTAGTCATTTTTTTTCTAGTTATTTTAATCTCTAGCATTGCTTTTAGTCTTTGTTTTCTCTTTACAAGTTGATGAACCACCAAGAATTGAGCAACAAGTTCTAGACGATGAGTTTCTTCTTGATTTTTTAAAGAGAAAAAAAATAGAAAGAAGTGACTAAAGAAACATTGCGAAATTATTTTTGGTAATATAATGTCATGCATATTTTTTCTGTCACTGAATGAATGAATGTTATCTTTTATTGAGTAAATGGTAAATGCTTCTTTATGATAAAATATTCATGTTTGCACATAATTTTTTTTTCAAGTACATGCATTGGGTATGGGGAATTGAGAGTGATGTGAGGCGGGGGGGNGCTACGGTGGTTGCTTTGAATATTCAAACATTAACACTTCAAGCATCCTCTAATTTTTATGCCCAAAACCCTAGTTCCTTCCTTTCTTGCATAAATACAAGTACAAAGACTCAAGAGAAATGTATCTTTGAGATACAAATGATGTAATGAATTCGTAAATGGATTAAGGAAAGATGATGTTCAAAATAAAATAGGTAATGCAATTGAGACATGTAATTCTTATGATAGTTTGAGAAAGGGTAAAATCAAATGAAATTAAGCATCAACAAGAATATCACTGATCAATTCAATGTTTAATGATAAACCATGGGCATGTAGCTATGGATGAAAAAATATAAGATTGATAAGATACTTTTATCAATGTCCATTGAATCAACACAATAGTAGGTCAATAAACCCTATGGTTGCAGCTATGACATAAGCACTAGTTGTGGGCATAAATCCATAGAGAAATGAGTAAGGGATTCCCACCATCTTTTGTATAGCATGTTGAGGTTTGTAATAGACCGCAAGGATGAAATTGAACCAACCAACAAACCCTAGTTCCTGTAATAAACAAGGAGAAAAACAATGTTAGGTTAGCACAACATTACGACCTAAGAAGTGTATTGAATACGATTTATGGGTGTAGTACTATAGGGAGAATCCATAAGCATGCTAGAGAGAAGATGCAAACCAATAACAAGAGAGTTTAGGGTGCTCATTGTCAAAATCACTTGTATTAAAGATATTAGGAAGTTGAAATGAGGCATGGGTCTTTGCCCAATTTATGCCAAATGTAAAATTACGTCATTCTAGGATTTGGGAGGGTTTTAGTTCTAGTTATGGTACATTTCTAGATAATTCATTGAGTGAAGGCCTTACTATACTTGTTTCAATAGGTACAATGCTAGAATTTAATCTTTGCATTTCTTATTTATAATGGAACTAGGATGAAATTTTTTTATTACATATGTTAGACCTCATCTAATTTTTTCTACAAGCTAAGTCAATAAATGAATTGGTGATATTTTTTATTTAACAAGTTTGTTAGCAAAATAATGTAGTCTTTACAATTTTGGAATATTTTTTCTATCTCTTATCATCATTTTTCATGGTACTAATAATATTTGTAATACGATGTAGTTGTGAGGGACCCTGCATGAGGTCTTTCCATCCAAATAGATAATATGGAGAGGGTTCCAACTATAAATCTATAGGTTTAACAAAAGCACAAATAAGGGTAAGTTCAAGATGTCACCACTTATTGTAAATGGGATGCTGTTTTTTGAGCTTTTCCAATTCTTGTTATTATCTTGGTTTCCCATGACTATGCATATTTGGTGCATGATATACAAAACTTCTACTGCCTAAGATGTAAGCATAAGAAGCATCAATACAACTTGATAAAATGGTATGAAATTTAAAGTAACATGTTTTCTTATGGACATGCGTATGTTCATGTGACCATATATAATATATATATTGCCATGGTGTGTGGCAAGACCCATATATAGCTTCATCCTTGGGGGGTGTCAAGCTTGGCACAAATGGCCATAAAGACTTGTTTGACTGGGTCACTATACAACTTACAAAACTTAATGATCAACACGATGTTGTACAACTTTTGAAACCAACATCCCTTGCTCTACATGTATGACATATTGTACTAGTTGTCAATATTGTTCTATAATCATTATCTTAGGAATATCTCATTGAAAATGCTATGGATATTAGGACAATTCATACTAGTGATGGTATTATCTATAATTTTTAATTTTAAAATATATCTTTTTAATGTCAAGTGGTGAGATTTGTTATTAGCTTCATTTTTCCAAATTATGTGTCATCAACTACTCCATGAGCTTTGAAATGAGCTGATCAACTATTGCTTCTTTTGTAACTACATGAAGGTTATGCTATTTTATTATTATTTTTACCTTGAAAAGGATGCTAGAATAGTTGAAATACTTGATTCTTTTAATATTTCAAATATACATACAAGTACCCAAAGTGGAAGACTTCTATTTGTATCCACCCTTCTTGTCGGAAACCTAATAGGCATATTTTGTATTATTAACAACACTATTGATGTGAATAGTCACATGGGAATATGGATATTCATGAGGAGTCCAAGAGACCTCTTGCGAATTTGAAACCAAGGGTCGCTTCATGTTGTATTTAAAACTTTGAGAATGGTTAACCTTTCAATCAAGACTCAGGAACCTTATTGGTTTAACTAGTACCTTTCTTGGTTTACCTTTTAAGACCTTACCTTATTTTGTTGGCCTTTCAATATTTTACCCTTGATTTATAAATCTTGAAGAGATTTGAAACCTCAAATGTAAATATCAGACTCTCTACTTTAAACAAAGGAACAACATATTTCTTCTCAATAAAGAGATTTGACGTCTTCAGACAGAAATCCCTTGTCATTTATTTCTACTATCACCAACTTGCCTTCTTGGAGTACTAGATATTCTTTAAAAAAATTATCAACTATCACATTTAACTCTATGTATACTTTCTAAAATGATACATATGCAACTAGTAGCACTCCTTTCACTATCCCTTAGCAAGGAAAATTAGGTAGTGATCAACCATATAGACCCCTTAGGCTTTCTAACGATTTGTGTAAGACCTGCAAGCCAAAGGATAATAATAATGGTCATCACTATCAGCGTAAATGTTATTGGAATGGCCAATAAAGTTGACTAAGACAACAAATCTTTCAGAAAATCCCATGAACCCTTCATGTTAGGGTTTCTTTAGTAGTGTCCATTTTTTTTGACATCAATACATTATGTTCAACATATGTTTTGTATACGTATTATTTCCAATAATTATTGGTTATCTCTTTATCTTTTTTTCCTTTTATATGGATTAGTGATCGTAGTTTCCTTTGTACTCCCACTATGTGCCTACACTAGTTGTACTTCTAAGTCACATTCAACATCAAGGCATCCCCTTCATTAAATGGGTATCCTAATCTCTCACTAAAGGTATTCTCTCTATCTAATAATAACTCAACTTTACCTCAGTTTATTTTAGTGTGCACTTTACCTAGTAGGAGAAAGTCTTACTCATTGAGCTAAAATTGGTACTTAGCAAGTGATGAAAAATTCAATGATGTTTTATCCTTTTGTGTATTCTACTGTTGGTTTGGGATTATTTTCACATATTCCCTTTCTAGTTTATCCATTGAAATGTGCATTGAAACTATAATTAATAGTATTTGGGGAGTCTCAAAAGTTGTATTTATTGACTAGTGCATTTTGTTGTATGTAATGTATCTCATTTTTAAGTTTCAACACAGTTAAGGATGTTGTTCCATGTAAAACATAATCCTAATCTTAAGCACTTATCATAGGGTGGTACAAATGCAAGTGGATGACCATTTGAAAACATTGTAGATGAAGCATATGAATGGCCATTTTAATTTTTATCTCAAATTGAACTAAATATCCTTTTAATACCATAAGTTATCCCAAAGACCCAATCCTTAAATGCTTTGGAATTACTACCTTGAGAACCATTTGGTATTGTGGTGCTCACTAATGAAGCTAAGAGTGTGTATAAAGGAACAAAAGTGCTTGAGTCCTTGATAACACTCTTTGTGCCTAGACATATAATGCATGTGAATTGTCTATAAGTCCTCAAAAGGTAATTGAATTTATACCCTATGTGTGGTTGGATGTGTGTTTCCAATCACACATGTACTTATTAATGTTGCCACAACTAGCATAAACACTACCTACTTCCATATTTCCCTGTGTTAAAAGAATAAACCCTAATTTATGTACCTTGTTTTGTGCATTCATTTATTCCAAATTCTAAAGCTTCATGGTTATCTTGATGCCACTATTGATGGACTACACAAAACAACAATATCTTTTCTTAGTTGGAAATGGGTCACTATACCAACAACCTACTAAATGTTTTGGTTGTGTACACTATCATGAAGTAGGAAAAGAAACATGGAATTAATAATATAGTATTATTTCGTAACTCCAAGTTGGTTTTCCAATGGCTTAGCAATGGATTTCAACTTTCAGGTTGCAATATTCCGAGGGTGCCAAAACAATACTAGCGACATACTTAATATTTCAATTCATTTTTCCAATGGTGATAAATTTTCTACTAGAGTTCCTCAATGAGGGTGACCAAGGTAGAGATGATGAGAGGTGTGAAGGAGACATGGGATGTTCCAGGGAAAATGGAAATCCCTCCCCCACATCCCCCCATGCTTAAATCACTATACTTGTCCTTCTTGATGGCTTCGATGGACGCCTTGCACATGCAAGATGATATTCGAAATGCGAAAATCTTGAGGAGCTGCTTGACCCTGGTGTGAATCACATGGCTCCTATCCTGGACGGACCACCGCATCCTCCCCACCATGTTGCGATGTACCTATTCTAGGTACCATAAGGATTTCCATACGCAGGGAAAGAAATATAATAGGATGATCTAAAGGAAAAAATATTGCATCTTCTCACAGCAACCTGAAGGCACATCACTTGGTTCTCCCTATCTACAAATATTGGTCGGCCTAGTTTGTCTAGGCACCACTTATGCGATGGATCTGGAATCTCCCTACTATGCGCTCCAACACCTAGATTTTGTCTTCCTCAAACCATAGCCATTACTTCTCCTAGGAAGGAAGCTAGAAATATTGATTGGGAAGCCCTCTTCTATGAAGAGACCCCGACTCACATTCACGACTCCATTGCTGCAATGGAAAATGAAGTAGTCATGGAATTCAAGCTTTGGCTTGGGCTAGATGTGGTGATCTCAAATTACTGGTGGATAAATTTTATACTCTCTAGATCTATGAGGGAGAGAGAAATATTTGGTGACATGGTGAAAATTACTGTTAGCATCTTCAAGGAATATGTTGACCGTAATCTTGCTCACATGACAGACATCATTCGTTCCTTAAAGCCAACCTTCCAAATTATTTAGGGATCCAACTGCAATTCCAAAGGGAGAAGGCATGAGTAGAGATAATGAGGACAAGGCTAAGTCAACCATGAAATACTTGTTGATCTATCCAACTATACTACTTTTTCCCTCTGTTTGATCTGTAAATGGTTCACTACAGGACCAATTGTCCCCTTTATGTTTATATGCTTGATAAGATGCTTTATGTTTATATGTTTGATAAGCTTCCAATGTATAATGTCTATGGGAAACTAACACTATGTCTAGATACTCTATTTGGACCTTACTGCATCGTACTCTTTTTTCGTATCATGACTCATCCTGACTCCATGTTTTTGGAGTCAGACTCAAACATGTAATTGTTTTCTTTTTCCAAGTTGAGTAATAGAATGAACTATTCTTACTGGTAAAAAAATCTTTGCTACCAGAGTTTTTAAAGATCAAGGAGTAATAGTGTCATCAATTTCATTGGGTTCCAACTACAGTGTCATCAACACTTGAACACTCCCATGCATTCCAACTAGATATCTACATAACTAGTGATGAGCTAGACATAACTAGTCGTGATATCTACATAGAACTAGTGATGAACTAGACATAAATAGTAGAAATAACTAGTTGACAAAGTGAACTGCTAATTCTTTGTCTGGTAGACATGAACATAGGAACTTGAAGGAAAATTATCCACCCGAGCCTAAAAATTAGTCTACAGAGTGTGCCATTTTCCTTTACTACTCTTCACTCATTTGTCACCATTACCAAATCATCATTGATTTCTATAAATAGGTCAATGGGGTTGTTACTTAAAATTATTTGAGATACAAAGTGGAATGTAGAGGCTGCTCCTACACACTTTTTTAATTATAGTTATTACCCTTCTAATTGTTGAAGGAATCAATTGAACTAGTAAAGACAGGATGGTTATTCCAATTGGGATGGAAGCAACAATTAAATTATTAGACTATAAGGAACTTTACTTCTAAGTTATATAAACTTATCATGAGTTGTAGAACTGTGAATTCATATAGTGTAGGCATCAGCATTTAAAGAAACAACTTGATCTGAATTGGAGGGGAGGGAAAATATGTCAATTGAACTCTTATTCTAGTTGAGAAAAGAAGCATGGGGTACGACATTGAATAAATGTGAGATTAAGAATGCAACCATCATATAAAGCTGCAATTTTTATGATTGTTGAGCTTGTACTACCCCTGTATTAATTCTGAAGTAGATGATTTTAAAAGGGGAGTATGCATTTGTATTTAGAAATAGAAGACCTAGTTTTGTTGGAGTGATAGTCTAGAATAGTTGTTTTTCTGGTTTTCCATGTATAGAATAGAAAGTTGTTTATTTCAAGGTTTAGACATTGTTGTTATTATTAAACTTGGGACATTATTTGATTCTCAATCATTGAGTCATAAGAGTGATTTCAGATGTGTATGTTGTATTTAAAACATTAAGAATCTTCTTTCAATAAGTATTATGATGAAACATAACACACGCTTACATATAAATTCCACCAATGATACGTGTTTCATTCTTGATACGAATAACAAAAATATGGTTTCTATTATGGTAGAAGAACAAGGCTTCGGTTTATAGGAGTTGAAAATGCAGGATTAGTTTGAAAGATGGCTGTAATTTCACTGAAAAATCATCCATAATGCCTAGGTTAGAGAGGTGTTAGGTGTGATGGAGCTCAATAAATGAATCCCTAGATTATGATGTTGAAACAAGTCAATGTTGTTAGAAATATGAAGTCTATCTATACATATATTTCGTCAAACACTTAAAGTGCTCACTGATATCAGATACTAACAATAAACAAAACAAATGTACTTTTATATCCCATACAATAGATTACTACCTGATGTTGTTTATACTATATAATCCCATGCTAATACAATTCCAACAAACAATTATATAGTCACTCATTGGGATCATCTAGTTATACTAGTTATGTTTGATAGTCATGATATCTACATAGAAATAGTGATGAACTAGACATAACTAGTATTTAAAAAAAATCCCCATAGTCATCGGATTTCCGACTTCCGTCCCAATATATCTGACAAGTATTCCATACCATTAATGACAAATGTCTTTGGGTTTTATCATTTTTGTTGGTATATGTGTCATATATCCGACCGTCATGTGGTCGAAGCTCTGATGACCTGTCCCACGATTCTGATGATCGTGTCATACTATCAATGACAAATGTCGCTAGTATTTCTCTTTTTTTGCAAGTGTATCTGTCAGATTTTCGATGGATATGTGGTAGCATATCCGACCTTCGGTAAAATATTTGGAGTTAACAATTCCATGAGTATTCGCAGCATATCCGACGTGTATAGTAATAGATATGTTTGTGTATTTTTCAGATTGCCGATGAATATGTGGTTTAATATCCTATCCTATGTAAAGTATTGGGTATCAAAAATTTGTTGAGTAGGCGCTGCATAACCGGTGTATATACTAATATATTTATGCTCATGTATGCAATAGTGGAAATTTGGATATCCGAAGAGACCATATTGTTGTCAGAGATCCAATGAAAATGAACCGACGTTTATAAAAAGGTGAGGATTGTCGGAGTATCGAAAACTTGATGTCAAAAATTGGACATATAACCTGCCGGATTTTGGGTTCATATTTTCTTGTGAATGGTGCCAATAACTGAGTTTATTATGGTTGTACAACATGTAAATATGACTGGGACATGTTTATAATACAATAGAATAAAATATTTAGCCTTAGGAGGAAAATTGGATACCTACATGTTGCAGGATTAGATTGGAGCTCAAACCCCCCTAGGTGGACCAATGATCTACCAAACCACCTCAAATAGTCACAAATGGTTGTGTGAACATGGATGAAGCATGATAGGACATAAATGAGGGTAGGATAGGTGTGGTAGAGTGCATGGGTGAGTGGGAGTGTCTCTATGAATCAATAAATGTTCCAAAAGAGAAAAAAACACCCAAAATGTATAGACAGAGCATAGCATGTATGAATTCCAAAATGTTATACACTTATTTCATACATGAAAGAAACTAACAAATTGGAATGAAAATAGGATGAACACTTCACATAAGAAACCTACATATTGAAAGAAACGACGACACAAGAATCTCTGCCTTGAAAGACAATCCTTCCTCTGAAAATTTCTTCATGACATGAAAACCAAAGACTAATTACAATGGAGAGCCTCATCCATTGAAAGTTTCCAAACCAAGGATCTATCTCCCTCTATCGGGATTATATTGATACTATTTTAGCACTGAGAATATTCTCCAAAACAAAACCTAACAACTATTTTCGGTCACAATTAGACACTAACAGTTCTAGAATGTGGTACTATTTCCACGATTTACAAGTATGAACAAATATTATGGGGCTCCCGCACATGGTAATTCAGACTGACAGCACAGAGTTTTCTTCATTTAGGTAATTTGGTATGAAAACGATCTTTATATTGCTTGTTGGTGATCTGTTGTTGACTTGGATTGCTCTTTAATGTGCCTTTTTGCTTCCTTTGATTGGCATGCCTTCTTTGAACTGTGGTTCTCAAAGGTTGACAAGAAACCCCACGCTGTGGTACCCAGCCATTTTCCAGCCCCTTAATCATCTGGTAACACGGTTATAGGAGGGGACTAGAAAAAGGGTGGCCATGCATTTGACAATGATAAGCCTTCGAAGTGGCTTATCATTCTTGTACAGCTCTCTTCCTCCAATGAGGAAGGTTCTCTCATAGGATGTGCAGCTGGGTGTGGGTTTGAACTCCTCCTCACCCTCGGTAAAGTTGTTAAGTGGAGATTATAGGGGCGGTGATGAAGTATTTGGACCTCTACTATCCCAAACTGAGCATTCGCTCCAATAGATCAGCCACCATTGTGTGCTGGGACTTTGGAGGCCGTGACTGCAACTGGAGGTGTCGTAGGGACGTCTCTGGGACAATGTGTCCAAAGGTAGGGCTGTGTGGAAACAGGTGAGTCTCCCTAGGTATTTAACATATGTTCCCCAAAGGTTGGCGCTTTCCTGTTGTAGATAACCAGGATGATGAAGAAATGTAATTTTATGTTTGCCAACCATTAGTACCCCCTATCGAACTAGCTTATTAAACCACACAGCCATGTATATCTGCGAAAGAGTGAAACACTTCTCATAATTCAGCCTTTCTAGTCTATCTCTCACCGTTTGCCCATTTCCATACTTCAACAGCTTCTAAAGGTGGTACTATATAGGGCAAGTCGAATCGACTTTGAGATGGATATACACTTGAATATCGGTCATTGTGACAATAGCATGTGTGACATCGGGGTAATGATATTCTCCTCTTATGCTTAGTTATCTTATCTGGCATGGATAATAATTTAAGCACTTTCTTGCATGACTTCCCAACAGGTTTAAAGCATTTGGATATGACCTTTCTTTCCCTTTTTCTTACAGTGATGGTGGTGCTGAGTGTCTCTAGTTCGTGGTGTCTCTTTGCTTGATGTAGAGGCCAGATTCATCACTTCAAAAACCTGAATTTCCTATTTCCCTACTATTTTTTCTACGCGAGCCACGTGCCAGACCTGCGGAGTCAAGAAAGTTGGTGACATTGGACGTGATCTTCACCTTAGGCTTACCACAAATGGTGTTGAGGAATCGGTTAATCTACTGGGAGGCATATCATGTGTGGGAACATTTCTTCTACTATGTGATTTTCACTGGATGTGATACTTATAGCCTTGAGGCCTCTTCAGCCCTCCGATTTGGGGGAGTTTTCACATATGTTGTCCATGTTTCTTTAACTTCTGCTGCCAATTCCTCTTTATTGGTTCCAGCGAGCAACTTTAGACCACTTTATGTTTCTTATCTATTGATTGAGATTGACCTCTCCATGCAATCGTTGATTGGAGCGGACCCTACCACTTTTCATGAATTGAGACCTAGATCTTGTCCAATCTAGTTCAGATCACGAAATGAACTAGGACCGTAGATCTATCCCTGCCTTTTTCATGACCGTTGATCATTACAGCTGGTACTACCTTTCATGATTTGGAATCATGACTATATCCACACAAGTTTGGATCATGAAATCAGCTAGGGCCGTACATCTGCTCATGCTCTCATCTCTGCCATCAGACATTTCTTCCTTTTAACTTGCTTCACGATTTGGGAAAGTTCCTTCTATCGAGCATGTTTGCCCAGTGAAAACCGTCTCAAGCCGTCGATTGGGATTTGCCTATATCTTGGCCTTTCATTTCTTGTCCCCTTTAACATGCTTCATGAATACCCAACTTAGATACTTCCTCGCATCTTTCATCCTGTGGAACCATATTCCATTGTCGATCTTCTTCATGGTGCTTCTAGTTCGTTGATATATGACGTCTCTTTATCTCATTTTCATTGCTGCAATTCCTTGACCTTTGGAAGGATCCACCACCATAGATCAAGCCCTCTTCTTCATCTGATGGTCCTAGCTGATGGAAACCATCCATTGGATAACTTGAATGGTGTACATATAATTCTTCATTGAAAAGGACCCTTCTGAAATCTTCCTGGCCCATAACTCGACTGTTGCAAATGGAGTGCTAACAGCTGGCTCCATGAGGGATGCTATCCTCCCAACGAGGTAGCAAAGAACCCCCGTATACCAAGTGCCAAATGCATTGGGTTTCCCCCAATATTTCCTTTGCAACCTTCAATCGGGTCTGAGCTACTGTTGTAGCAAATTTATGTTACTCTGCAAACTACATCCTTAACCATACTCTGAAACTGAGAACAGTTGTGACTGCAAACCTGTACTTACAACTGAAAATGAAAACAAACTAAATAGTAGTGAAGGAAATGCTCGATGATTTTTGAGCTTATTCTTTCATACCTACTCTACGTAATTTAGTGCACATGCCTAATCAAGTGGACTCTGACTTCCAATGAATCCAATCAAGCAACTTACCCAATAATCGTGTTTCCTTTTCATGCTTGATTAAGGACAGAGATGAAATGCATAATGGGAGAAATATATAGCAAGTAAACTGATCCTTATAGGAGAGATATAACCATTCATTACCATTACCCAACTCCTTCATGTACTCTGCTATGGGGTCATAGAAAATGTGGCAACCTCTAGCATACTCTGTCTTCTATTCATCATGGGAAAACTGTCCAAAACGCCCTTCCTCTAGTGAGCTGTCAGGATAATGTTCAAAATCTCTTCGAAGGGGGTTCCCATGACCACTTTCAAAGGAAACATCCACCCTTTCGTTCAAAACTTCTAGATATGGGGCTTCACTTTCCTTATACGCCTCAGCATGGAGACCATCTCTTTCTTCAACATCGTCAAGCTAGAATAATCCTTTTCTATAGGGTGATATTCCTGAAGGTAAAAAGTCAAATAAGGCCTATATTTGTGAATTGTTACCTCCTTCTCTGTGACCTAATGCCTCATCACAAATTCTTGATGCATCAATAAGCAGAGAGGGACTACATAACTATTCCCTGTTATCATCTTTTGTTCCACATAAGTCTATGGAATGCACCATATCCTATAACTTATGCTTCCACTTAGAGGCTTTAATCCTATGTCTTATCAATTCAAATGATGAATAACATAAGGGTAGTTTGTCACCTTCTACACACGTATCATCCTTTCCTTTCTCAGCCTTCTGACTTTGAATTGCAGCTTGATTTTATCCATTAGCAGACCTTGGTTTTATAACTGGCTCTTTGGTTATAGCCTCCAGGTACTCCTCCTCATACTCATCATACATAGGTACACCTAAATCCTTTTTAAAATCACCATTAACGAACTCGGTGCTAAGTAGATTGCAACCTTTAGAAAATAAAACGGTAGAACAATCTACTTCTATATCAGGTTGATCATGTTTCCTCCTAGTAATGGAAATATTTATCCCAATAGGGACTACCCCTTTTCATTATGTGGCGCAACCAATTTTAATGTATCTTTCACTTCACCACCATTTTCTTGACCTGACACCTTCTGATACATCTTAAGGTTTTTTCAACCTCCAAACAATTAGTAAACATATGTTGCAGAGTGGTTGATTTCCTCTCCAAAAGAAGTAATGACAGTCCAGGAGGAAAGGTAGCTGCATAATATATTTTGGCAGCGTTTTCAAGAGGTTGGACTTCCTTGGGCATGTTATAATAAAAACTTGCAAATATTCTATTAAAACTAGATATGGCCTCACCCTCATGCCTCTTCAAGGAATAAAATTTTGAAAGTATTTGATCTAGTGGCATTCTCCTACCCCAAAATTTCAAAAATGTGCAAGAAAATGTGTCCCAGGTATTGATGGACTTAGGATGCAAGTGTTTGAACCATTATTTAGCATCTCCTTGCAAGGACTAGGCAAAATACCTCACGCAAACATCATCATGTTCTATCTCAAAAAGGTCAAAGAAATGCTCAAATTCTTGTAAATTTTTTTCAGTGGTGAAGTCTTTGGATTCCCCATCAAATTTGGGGAGGTATTTGTAATGCTTTGCAGGAAAATCATGGAGGATAGGAGGCAATTGTAGTGGGTTATATCAGCTTGGAATACTGGGAGAGTCTAGGTTAGGTGATATAGATACGTTTCTAACTAAGGTTTCATGAGGTTCATAGGGGTGACCTTTAATGTCATGAGCTTCAGGTGAAATATCTTGGTCAAAATCAAATGTACTAGACGATTCCATTCTCTTGGTTCACAAAGAAGGATATACAGGAATATATTCATAGCTTTGTTTTGAGCGAAAATAACCATGGAGGGTTGTTTTGATAAATTTAGGAAAGGATAAGAACAAACTTACTAGGAAAGACAAGGAATCTTGGAAGAAATGGAAACTCTAGTATCTTACCCTTTCACCATGCATTTTTGGGCCTTATAAGGGGTCCATTTTCCCCGACGGAGCTTGCCGGTCCTTTCTGACAATCTTGATTTCTGGGTCGTACCACCAGCGGAGTCGATGAAGTCTGAATCCTTTAAGAGTGGAGTCACCAGGTGAAAAATGCACAACCATATTCATGTCTGATCGGTGTTCACCATCAACAACCAAATCTAAAACTATGTAGTTATTCCTAGGGATGATCTTCAATCTCGTCCCCAGGAATGGCGCCAGTTTGTTAGCACTGGGATTGAGCCCATAAGTTGGTGGAAAAGGGTTCTCTCCTAGGAAATAGTAGAAATGCTTTAGACTATTCCTCTGGCCTAGCACAGTCAGAGAGGGATCTCTCGCTTACTCTCCAGATTTACTCATGTAAGATATTCAACTAAGAACGGTCAGGAGGCCAGACTCCTAAATAGAGCTGGTGCATTGATGTAAGATGTAGGCAGGGCTATTAGAGAAATGAACCATTGGTAAATGGAGTTGATGGTCTGGGTAGGGAACATATTGCAGGAGGTAAATAATGGCATAAATTTACAAATAGAGACAAGATAGCCATCGATCTTGCAATCCGAAGATATTTAGCGGGCGATTAGTAGATGAGAGGAAACATCCCATCACGCAGAGCATCTACAGGGTGAATTTTGCGTGAATTGAGAAGAAAGCTTAAATGAATATCTGAAAAAATAAATGGAGCATAGCATGTATGAATTCCAAACTGTTATACACTTATTTCAGACATGAAAGAAACTAACAAACTAGAATGAAAACAGGGTGAACATTTCATGTAAGAAAATTACATATTGAAAGAAACGACGACATAGGAATCTATGCCTTGAAAGACAATCCTTCCTCTGCAAATTTATTCATAACATGAAAAATAGAGACTAATTACAATGGAGATCCTCAGCCCTTGAAAGTTTCCCAACCAACCTCTATCTCCCTCTATCGGGAGTATACTTATACCATTTTCGCACTGAGACTATTCTCTGAAACAAAACCTAAAAACTATTTTCAGTCACAATCAGACACTAACAGTTCTAGAATGTGGTACTATTTCCACGATTTACAAATATGAACAAACATTATGGGACTACTGCACATGGTAATTCGGACTGACAGGGCAGAGTTTTCTTTGTTCAGTTAATTTAGTATGAAAACAATCTTTATATCACTTACTAGTGATCTATTGCTGACTTAGACTGCTCTTTGATGTGCCTTTCTACTTCCTTTGATTGGCTTGCATTCTTCAAAACATGGCGCTCAAAGGTTGACAAGAAACCCCACGCTCTAGTACCCAGCCATTTTCTAGACCTCACTCATATGGTAACACGGTTATAGGAGGGGAATGGAAAAAGGGTGGCCATGCATTTGATGATGATAAGCCTTTAGAGTGGCTTATCATTCTTGTAAAACTCTCTTCCTCCGATGAGGAAGGTTCTCTCACAGGCCGCGCAACTAGGTGTGGGTTTGACCTCCTCCTCGCCCCCAGTAAAGTTGTTAAGTGGAGATTATACTAGCGGTGATGAAGGCTTCAGACCTCTACTATCCAAGACCGAGCATTCGCTCCAATAGCTCAACCACCATTGCGTGTTGGGACTTTGGAGGCCATGAATACAACTAGAGGTGTCAGAGGGACATCTCTGGGATGTAAAAACCCATGCACAACACATCTGAAGGTAGGGATGTGTGGAAACAAGTGAATCTCCCTAGGTATTTAACATTTGTACCCTGGTGGTTGGCACTTTCCTGGTGTAGATAACCAGGATGATGAAGAAACATAATTTTATGTTTTCCAACCATCAGTACCCCCTGTTGAACTACAAACCACACAACCATGTCTATCTGCGAAAGAGCGCAACACTTCTCATAATTCAACCTTTCTGGTTTATCTCTCATTGTCATCCCATTTCCATACTTCAACAGCTTCGGAAGGTGACATTATACAGGGAAAACCGTATGGACATGGAGATGGCTATACACTTGAATACCTGTCATCATGACAATAGCATGTGTGACATCGGGGAGAGGATCTTCTCCTCTAATGCTTGGTTATCTTATCTGACATGGATAAGAGTTTAATCATTTTCCCGCATGTTTCCCAGCTGGTTTAAAGCATTTGGATCTGACATTTCTTTCCCTTTCGCTTACAGTGATGGTGGTGCTGAGTGGATCTAGTTCATGGCGTCTCTTTGCTTCGTGTAGAGGCCATATTTGTCACTTCAAAAACCTGAACTTCTCATTTCCATACTATTTTTTCTACGTGAGCCACGTGCCATACCTATGGAGTCAGGAAAGTTGGTGACATTGGACATGATATTTGCCTTAGACCTACCGCAAATGGCATAGGGGAATCAGTTAATCTTTCGGGAGGCAGATCATGCATGGGAATGTCTCTTCTACTGTCAGATTTGCACTGGATGTGATACCTATAGCATTGAGGACTCTTCAGCCCTCTGATTTGGGGGGTCTTTCACATTTGTCATCCACTTTTCTTTAACTTTTGTCGCTAATTCCTCTTTCCTGGATCCAACGAGTAGCTCTAGACCGCGATATGTTTCTTATCCGTCGATCAAGATCGACCTCTCCATGCAACCATTGATCAGAGTGGACCCTACCACTTTTCATGAATTGAGACCCATATCTTGTCCAAGCTAATTCAGATCACGAAATGAACCACGACCATAGATCTATCCTCGCCTTTGTCATGACTGTTGATCTTTGCAGTCAGTACCACTTTTCATGATTTGGAATCGTGACTTTATTTGCACAAGTTTGGATCGCAAAATCAGATAGGGCCATAGATCTGCTCATGCTCTCATCCCTGCCATCAGACATTTCTGCCTTTTAACTTGTTTCACGATTTGGGGAATTTCCTTCTACCGAGCATGTTTTCCCTGTGAAAACCGTCTCAGGACGTCGATCGGGATTTGCCTAGATCTCAGCCTTTCATTTCTTGTCCCCATTAACATGCTTCATGAATACTTAACTTAGTTATTTCCTCACATCTTTCGGCCTGTGGAACCATATTCCATCGTCGATCTTCTTCATTGTGCTTTTGGACAATTGATCTATGACGCCTCTTTATCTCATTTTTGCTGTTGTAATTCCTTGACCTTTGGAAGCATCTACCACCGTCGATTAATCCCTCTTCTTCATCTGATGGTCCTAGCTGACGAAAACTGTCCATTGGATAACCTGAAGGGTGTACGTATGATTCTTCATTGAACAAGACCCTTCTGAATTCTTCCCGACCCATAACTTGACTGTTGCAAATGGAGTGCTAACATGAGGGTTTCAGGAGGGTCATTCATTCACGCTTGTTCATTCTTGTGCATTTTTTTCTATCATTCACACAGAGTGTTCATTCACATAGGCATTGTCATTGTTTGACTACCCTGGGTCGCAGAAGTGTTGTTCCACAGTGTTCTGAACCATGATGTTTCTCCGTGTTATAGAGTGGTATGCAAAACTCTTATCTGTGTTTGAGAGTGGATCCGTGTGTGGTTGAGTGTCCTTGTGGTTTGCTATGATATGTGCACCCTGTTTTGGTTTTGAAATTTATGCAAGACTTATGAGTGGAAGAGAAATATAATTTACTTGATAAACCTAGTGTGGATCCTCACCTTAAGATAAGAATGGTTGGTGAATATGCTCTGCACATCTTGAAGAGCACTAGAAGAGAAGGTGTAGCTCGAGGAACCATGGAGCAGAGAAGGGGGCACTTCCTTGTGTTGGGTGTGTAGGAAATAGGGATGCTAGGCCAGATAAATCTTGTGAAGGTGTCCTTAGCTCTGTGGATGAGCTCACTAGCTTAGCAATTAATCATGTCTACTGCGTTAACATCCTATGAAACCCAAAGGAGATTGGCTTGGATGACAGCCTGTGAAACCCAATTGTATATTGGCTTGGATGGGAATCCTATGAAACCCAATTGGATCTTGGATTAGATGAGCAGCCTATAAAACCCAAATGGTAGTTGGCTTGGTTGTGTCTTGTTGTTCTTTGGTCCATGTGTGTAATCCTTGGATGGATAGCATGTGAAATCAAACTGTGAAATATAGTCTGGCTGAGTGGCCTATGAAACACATATGTTAGCTTGGCTGGTTCTTAAGGTGAATGTTGGCTTGACTATGTATAGTCTGTGAAACCCAACTATTTGCTGGATTGGATGTGTATCTTGTGAAACCCAGCTATGTTTTGTCTTGTTTTCTAGATAGTCTGAGAAACCCAATTGTAGGTTGGTTTGAATGTGTTTTGATGTGTGCTGGCTATGTGTAAGCATGTTGTTCCCTATATACTTGTGGAAACCATGCCCATATCGGGGGTGGCGGTGTGTTGAGAGATTAATGAACACACTGGCCTATGGTTGGGTGGAATGTTGCAGCAACATAGCTAGTTGCGAGACAAATTCATCTCCAAGAGAAGTATTCTATGTTATTATGTTTATGCAATGTAGTTTCTTATGAGTGAATGATTGAATGAATGAATATGATGAATGCTTGTAGTGTTTTAGTAGAATTTACTATTGATGAACGCTCCTGTATTTGTATCTATATTTTCTTGGTATGTTTCAATTCATTTCTTCTTTTAGTCATGGAGGCTAGAAGCCTAGTTACAGGGCCAAAAATGCAGCTAAGGTAAGAATCATTGTGTTTCTACACCTTGGAATCCGCCCATGGAACGCGGAAGGTGGAAGACAGAAAGGGCAGTTGAAAACAAGGCAGAAAGTGTGTTTTTCGATTTCTGGAGTCCAAGGTCAGAAAGAGGAAGTCTAAAGTGCATAAAAGGTTAAGTTTGAAAGTAGTTTTCCTGATTTCTGAGTTTTGTAGCAGAAAGGTCGAAAGAGGAAGTAGGAAGGAGAAAAGTGGATAAAGGATTCCTCCACTTTCTATGTTTCAACTTTTTGAGTTCTGAGGTCAGAAAAGTGGAAGAGGAAGTGCAGAAGGGGAAGGAGGAAGAGTTGTTAAGTATTTTCATCGAACATTAAGTTTTTGATTTCTGATTTCTGAGGTCAGAAGGAGAAAAGCGGAAGTGTAGAAGGCAAAAGAGTGTTTAAATGGTTCCATCACACATTAAGTTTTTGATTTTTGATTTCCGAGGTCAGAAGGTAGAAAGAGGAAGTGCAAAATGTAGAAGGCAGAAGAGTGTTTAAATGGTTCCGTCACACATTAAGTTTTTGATTTTTTATTTTTGAGGTCGGAAGGTGGAAAGCAGAAGGTGGAAGAGTGTTTAAATGGTTTCATCGGACATTATTTTTTGATTTTCGAGGTCAAAAGGTAGGAGGAAGTGCGGAAGGTGGAAGAAGAAAGATTGTTTAAATGGTTATGTTACACATTAAGTTTCTAATTTCCTATTTCTGATTTCCAAGGTCGAAATGCGGAAAGCAGAAGTGTGGAAGGAAAAAAGTGGAAGAGTGTTTAAATGTTTTTGTCACACATTATGTTTCTTATTTCTATTTTCCAAGGTCGAAAGGGCAGAAAGAGGAAGTGTAGAACGCAGAGTGTGGAAAGGACAGGTTCAATGCGAAAAAGTTGTTTCTAGTTGCATAAGGGATCTGTCAAGGGCGAAATTACTGTTACAGTGGTTTCTAACCTCGAGAATGAATGTTGAAAGGTGTGTTAACGTCCATGCCCTGTGTTTTGAAAGGAGAACAAGGTTTCTTGAAGAATTTTTTTTAATTTATCCACATTATGGGGTATGGGGATGCTACATTATGGTATCAGAGCTAATGGTTGCAACATTGGGCCTAGATGAGACAAATGATAGTAAGTAAATGGTTTTAGTTCTGAAATTTCTCTATAGATAACCAATGATGTTGTTAACACATTTTGCAGGGTCATAGTGCAGTTTGAAAAGGTGGGGTTTTGGCTCAGCCATGAGAACCTACAGCATGAATGATGCACAATATCCCGATGAGAATGGGGAAGATGCTATGGGAGAAAATGTCCGAGTTGGAAATGCTGAGATTGATTCTAATGGGAGAAGATTTCAAGATACTCCCCCTGATATTGCATCCACCATGAGAAGCCTGATTAAAGCTCAAGAAGAGCATAATAAGATGAATGTAGCCATGCTGCAGAGTTTGACAAACATCCAAAGGAGGAAGAGCCATGGGAATCGAACTGTGAAACCAGAAGGTAGTAATAGCAGTTCTAGAAGGAGAAAGATGTATTCTAGTGGATCATCTGAATTTGAAGGATCCACTAGGGGTTTGAGCTCTTCATCTCACAAAGAAAAGAGAAAAAAGGCCCTACAAAAACAACTCACGTGATGAGTTCAAAAAGCCAAGGAACCCTACCTTTAACGGTGAGGTAAAGACAGGACAAGAAGCTGAAGCTTGGCTTCTTGGTTTGAAGAATATTTCCAAGTCCAAGACTACTCAGGAAATATGAAGGCTAGGGTAGCCATCTTCAACCTGAATGGAAGAGCATCCATATGGTGGGAACACCTCAGGCAGGTGACGAAAATCAATGATAGAAAGATTGTGTGGAAATAATTAAAGAAGTATTTCAAGTGGAAATACCTCTCTTATAGGTATTATGATGACAAGATCAAAGAATTCAATGAGATGATATTGGGACAGAAAACCATGGAAGAATATGAAAACAAGTTCTTGGAACTATTGAGGTATGCCAGGTACATTAAGGATGATAAGGTGAAAATCCAATGTTTTTTGAATCAGATAACTCAAGAATATAGAGACAAATTTGAGTTTGATGACCCTAGAACTATAGAAGAGGCTATCAGGAAGGCTAAGTATTTTTATGATCAGAATGAAGGAAAACATGATTACCATAAGGCATGGAAGGACAAGAAGAATAAGAAATCTGACCAAGGGAAGAAATTTTTCAAACCTTATAACTTCAGGAATCAGTAGAAGCAACCATCACAAGTTGTGAGTAAGCCAGCTAGACACTACTACATTTTGACCAAAAATCCGACGGCACTATTGTCGGATGTTCAACACTTCCCTGTCGCATGTACGACACATTGATTTTTTGTAACCATCGGTAGCTTATTGTTGGTTATCCGACATATTTCCAATCCGTCAGTTAAGTGACACCTCAGTTTACCGTCGGTTGAATGTAAAGCGTCGGTTAAGCGACGACATTTATTCAATGGTAGTGCAATTTTTTTAAGAAAGTAACCTTCATGCCGTCGGTTAAGCGACAGAATGGCCGTCAGATAAGCAATGGTAGTCAATTTTTTTTTTAAAAAATTAACCTTCAGGCCGTCGGTTAAGCGATGACTATAAACTGGAATCGTCGGTAAAGCGACATGAAGAATCGTCACTTAAACGACGGATATAAGGAGTAAGCGTCGGATAAGAGACATCTAGAACCATCGCTTAAGCGACCGCAGTGAATTTAAAAAAAAAAAACCTCAAAAATACGTAGCTTCTCTTCCATGTGCCAGTTTAACTCAACCCGAATCCAAAACTAGGTCAAATCTAACCAGAACAAGGTAGCATTGGCTTGCTACATCAGACTTAAGTCAAAACTTGTGAAACTTGACAATCTATGCAAACATGACAAGCTGTAACCAGGTCCACTCACCCGCATGCCTATGTAAACCAAGAACAGGGTTGATCCCAATGCTTGCAACGACAACTTTATTTTTAATATCATTACAATTTAAACAAATTCAAGAGTACATACATATTATTATTTCCTTAACTGGGACAAAATTTGAAGGCATTCCCAGGTTTCATAGAAAATATACAGATGATTTCCCTGTAGAACACAATAAAGCTATCAACATATAGCACCCAACACTGAATAGTAGTGTTATCGAGACATCTCATGCCATTAGAATCATGTACATAGATAGTGTTACAGAGAGACCTTGCAAAATCTAGCCAACACTGCCTTCAAGCTTCAAACTCATCAACTGATTTACTTCAGTTGCAAATTCTAGTGGGAGCTTGTTAAATACAACCCTACAAAAGCCATTAATAATAGCTTCCATTGCCTTCTTTGGATCAATCCCCCTCTGTTGGAAATAGAATAACTGATCTTCCCCAATTTTTGAGGTTCTTGCTTCATGTTCAACACGAGCTGTTGGTTTCTTCACCTGAAAAAGTTTGTAAATATAAGAGACATAAGGGAAACAAATGCAAATCAATATTGTTACTAAATCCTTCTGCATGAATTATACAATAAAATAAAACACCATATACTTAAAATGTGTCATATGGTTGGTAGTAGAAACGCACCTGATCCCAGTTCAGAGTTCAAACTTACTGCAAAACTAGGTCAAATCTAACCAGAGAGCCTATTTCAAACTTGTTAATTATTTGGCCCCCTATACTGTGAGAAGGTTGGTTATTCCGGGCTTATGGAAGGTATCCAGGAAAACTCAATTAGGGACACCTCTCGTGGTTAGTCTGAGTCTACATAAGTGGACCTGGGAAACCTAAAGAGAGGGGATCCTATCTTTGTGAGACTTTGGGGAAGTATCCCGAGGTTCTACCGGCCTAGTAATTGTTCAATCCTTGCAAACCCTAGAATGTTAAATCATGTGACAAGCCCAATGCCAAAGAGAAAAAAATTTAAATGGTGTTTCCATCCATTTTCAGTAAACAAACACCAGGGTAACACAGTATGGCCAGGAAGCTTAACCCCATATACTGGCTACAGAGCTACAATGCTTCCTGCCATATCCACCCCATTTCAGAAGGATTTTCTGCCTAGAAACAGTCATAAATATGTAATTTCCTGAAACATAGGAAGTATGGATTTTCTGCCTAGAAACAGTCATAAATATGTAATTTCCTGAAACATAGGAAGTATGGATTTTCTGCCTAGAAACAGCCATAAATATGTAATCCTAAAACATAGAAAGTATATTAAGGACACTAATTAGTAATTATAAATTACAGTACTCACTCTGATAATGTTATGTCTTACGGCCTGAATTGGAAGAGTGAGCAAATCTAATGAGATGTACTTTTGTAATTTGGTAATATAAGCCTCAATATATTCCAATAAAACAATAAAAAATTAAATCGTTTGTCAGGACTGAATCATTACAACTCTGGTTCATTTTGCCAGTACTTAGAAGTAAACTTGAATGACTTCTTTAAACTTTTCATGACTAATTAAACTGATATCATTCATAGAATACTTACAGTCAAACAGCCTGAATCTGTATTTTCAAACTCAATCAACCGCTTTGTCAACGTCCCTTCACAAATATGCACAATACTCACCTGCAAACAATCAAGTCGTATGAACTTTTTCAGTTGATGTCCAAGGATAATGAACTTCATACTAAATCTGAATGGTAACTCTTGCCTTTAAATGGTCCCTTGTCTAAACATTCAGCCTGTTATATCTTCTCCTTAAATAGACAAAAGCCTCTTCCTATGTCCTACCTCATTCAGTATGCATCTTTTATTCTAAAATGTCTAAGCTATAAAAGTTATTGTTGGCCTGAGAAAATTTCCAGCTACTAATGTTCTATACATAATCCAGACAATGGAAAATAAATCACATTTCCTGAACATATATTGCCATTTAAATTTGAACAAACAGGCATCTTGTAACTAGAAATAAAGCATAAGACTGTCAAAAGAATGTTGTTTTTAAATATTTATAAAAGCACATGCATAAGTTTTTAAAAATGTTACGCTTAATGAATATTGTTCCCTAAGTCTACACCTATAGCATGTTGCAAAAATTACTATAATTGGAATAAGAAGTTAAATATTCTTTACTGGATGTAAATGGATCAGAGAAGTCCAATTTGCATTTTCCAGTAAACATCCATCACTATTGCAACTTTCAATCAAAATTGGGTTTTTGTTTTCCTTCCACTAAAACTCATTTATATTATCCTGAAACTTCAATGATTGCTCTTACATATATATTTGGTTCTCATCTCTCATTATAAATAATGTTTATCTTCTTTATATATTGTTGTTGTAACAGTGAAGAAGCCCTCAATAAACCAGCAACAAACACCTTCTATGTTCAAATAATCATGGACAGCTTAAATCCTCTAAAAAATGGAATATTCAAGTAAGGAAGGCATATTCTTTAGTAAGAGATAAACCTATCATGCAGGATAAATGACCACAATTAATGCTGTAACAGTATGATATAAATACAACAAAACAATACTGAATTACGGAGATACAGACCAACCTACAATTTGACAGTAATAATGCACTATGAGGGTAAAGGGATGACATGAGATAGTGCAAAATTGAAGGGATAGCATTACTATAAATACACAATATCTTGATCATGCATCTGTAGAAATTTTCAAGTGTTTTTCCCAGCATATGTGAGCTTCCTTCCTTATCCATATTAGCAAATCACTTCTTGACTTTGATTCCTCTACCTCTGCATAATATTGCCCACTCCAGAGGTATAGAATAAAACTATCAATAGTTACTGGCAAATGGAATATTTCCTCAATGAGAATCACCTTGGACAACAATGTACTAATATAAGTAGCAAAGGCTCGCAACTTGATGTCCTTGATCACCAAAAACCCTTTTGCCAACAGCTACATATGTACCTCTTCTTTCCACAAAGGAGAAAAAAAAAGTTACTATCTTCAACAGATCAAAAAAGGTCTTCTCAGATTACTATATTTTCTTCAAAAAGAGACCATGATTACTAGGTCATTTACATAATTGGAGATTCAGTTTTCAGGACCTTGTTAAAGTTTGAGCCTTGAGGCATGCTCTTTAGCCCTAGGTATTCAGATTTTTGTTGGGGAGAAAATTCATAAACACGTTTTATACTATGTCAAGATACCATTCATATGTGCAATATGTCATGTCTATGGAAACATTGTGGATGACTGTTTGCACCCATATTTGTCCAGAAAGTTTGGTAATGTAAGGAAATTCAAAGAAATAGAGGAGATTTGGGTGAAGGATCAAAAGAAGCAAGAGGTATGGAGATCCAAATGATAATCTTACTCTTAGGAGAAGCTAAGCCTTTCCTTGACATTGGAGAGAAAATAAACTCAAATACAGAAAAGGATTCATCAAAATATAGAAGAGCCGGCATTTCTGTTAGTGAAAAATCATAATCACCAATCATCCAAAACATTTTATCATCATCCAAGATCACTTGACTGCTCCAAAACAATTCATTGACTGAAGTCTTCTTCATCGTAGTTTTGTTTGACTGAGGAAAATTCGTGGCTAGGTTTTTATTCTTTATCTCTTCCCTAGTGTGGCAGCTCCAAGCCTGCTAGGCTTCTTCCTTCACAGCACATAGCAGCTCACGGTGGAGGGTAGTCTCAGTGGTGAGGAGCAGTAGCATCAGAGCTGCTACAACTCACGGTCAAGGCTTGTTACAGTAGCAGTAGCTCTTGGTGGTGAGAGCAGAGCTCATGGTGGGGGCTATCTACAGTAGTAGCAGCTCACGGTGGTGGGACCAGAGCTCACCGTGTGGAGTCTGAGGTAGCAGCAGCAGGCTGCCAAGGTAGAAGCAGCAGGCTTCCAGCAGCCTTCACTAAGGTGGCAGCAGGTATAGGGAGGTGCAGTATATTAGTAGTGATAAATAATGAGAGTGCCAACTCAATTCCTAACAGCTAAAAGCTAAAAGAGTAAGGAAAGAAGCTACATATTAACATGAAATTAAAAGGCAAAAGTATATTACTATATCTATCAGTACAATGTAGAGTGGCCTGCTCCACAGTCACAGTCTAAGTAGAGATAGAGGCAGAAGTGGAATATACGCATGCATGTAAACAGGATTAAAATACTTCCAAATGTATCAATTCACAAAGTTTCTAGTATCTAACTAAGATTAACCCAACTTCCAATTTTGATCTTCTGCACATAATGGCCATCAAGTGGACAGAGTAAATTTTTTATTCAAATTCCTAATAGCATAATATTTAAATTTTAAACAGGCTTACCAACCAAATGGACAAGCATTTACAGATCCAAGCAACACCATGGCTCTCACTATAGTTACTAATGAAAATAGAAATACATAAAAACTTTCAACTATCATCCAAGCAATGAAAGAACTATAAGGATTTTAACAAAACGTTGTATAAAGCTTGACTCCTTAATTTCAAAGACTGGAAACTTATGTGGAACTTGCATGGATAGTGAAATAGCACAATAAGAAAATTGGGAAACAAGGTAATGAAGAAACCAATTTCAAAACAAGGAAATGGTAGGTAAAAGTTGGCCCATAAAACAACAAACTAGGATTGCATAATGTACTGGGAAAAATATTAAATAAGAATAACCCAAGTCTAGTGCCAACAGGAAGTCAAACACATAACACAGTTCAGAGTTGCAACAAACAATAGCTACATAGGTCTAAAATGTATGTCTCTGACAGACCTGTCCTTGAAAGCAGCCCAACAAATCTTTTGCTGACAGGCAGTTCATAAAGCTTGTCATAGTTTTGCCCAGAATGGTTGACCCCAAATGGTTTTACAAAGAAGACTTTGGCATCATCTAAAAACATTACCACAGGAGATGATAGACAGGATTTGTATGCCAGAATAATGATGATGGGCAAATGTAATGAAGGGCCTCTCAATCCTGACTTTTAAGGGGTGTGTCTCTCTTTCCATCTTTTCCAGATACATTTTCATCCCACCCAATCAAAAATGCATCTTTTTTATGTGATCATAAAACCTATTGTACTATATGGTTCAGAGATTTCAGGGCCAGTGTAGGGCCTGAGGCTCGATCAC
This sequence comes from Pseudotsuga menziesii, assembly GCA_001517045.1. Lineage (NCBI taxonomy): Eukaryota > Viridiplantae > Streptophyta > Pinopsida > Pinales > Pinaceae > Pseudotsuga > Pseudotsuga menziesii. Next base: position 76,388 of record LPNX010214133.1, read on the forward strand.
AAACTTAGTGAAACAAAACACCCTACACAAGAGACCATGAGGCAACCTCATCCTACTACTCTACACTGCATAGAAGGACTTCCACCTATCATCTTTCTCAGCACAGGGCTTGCTGACAGGTGCCTGTCACAGAGTTTCTTCCCACTCAAAGGGATTCATCGGCCTTGTATGTCATGGGAGGTACAATATAGGGTTCCCCAACTTCTTTCCCTCCGAGATAGTTCAACCAAGATTTCTCAGCCCTAGCCATTCTCTGGAGGAGATTATCAAGCTAATTCTTGGCACAATGGTGGCGGTGGATGATGATGGCTCCTCTTTTAATTTGGATACTGACCATGAAGTTGATGTTCCTTTGCCACCACAGTATTGGTTACTTTCTGGAGGACCTGTCATAGCACCACTGTTGCTAGGATGTTTTCTTCTCCCAGATTGTTATATGTGTCACTTTCTATAGTTACCTTGTTGGGTTTCCTCCTTTTTTTCTATATTATTGTCCTATTCTTTCTTCTAGAGTTTCCTTAACCTCAGATTTTAGAACTGTGAAGGACTTGCTCTAGGAACTCCTGAGTCCTTACTCTAGTTGCCAAATGTTGTTCTTCCTAGTCCAATTGAACCATTCTGGCCATTTAAGAACATTAATATAACTTCATTTCATTTGATGACTCTGACACAGCCTGATAACCAGACAATCACAAAAAAATCAAAAGAATAATGGAAGAAAATAAAAAGGAACAGAAAATCACTTAAACCTCGACTTACCTTGTCAAAAGGCCACCTAAGGTTTCCTTAAGTCATTTCACTTGTCATTGTTTGTATTTGATGAGTTTGGAGCTGATTTGCTTAGTAAATTCTGCATGTGGATTTGGAGTTGATTTGGCACTGACTTGGAGGTGATTTTAAAAGGGAATTCATTTTTTATTGTTATCTACCCAGCTGCTTGCAAATTGAAGAACACATTTTTAGATTTCATGCCATTTAGATGGAGTTGGAGGTAGCACTGTGAATTTGAGACTTCAGTCTTGCATTTACTTTTTAATTGTTTTAAGGAAAAGTAACAGTACATAGTACACAGTATATATATATATGAGTATACTTTGCATATTATGTCTCTAATAGTTTGAAATCATAGCTTGGAGTGTTAAATATATTTTTTTCATTAAAATTGTAATATTTTTGTATTTTTAAAGAGTCCAGTTCATTAAAATCAAACGGCTTCAGTTCATTACTGGTTCCGGTTCCAGTCCGAGTTGACCCTGGACTGGTTCGACTCCCGGTTCCACTTTTTAAAACATTGGAAATATCTGGATAGTGGTAAATGTAGCCTCTCCTTCTGGTTCACTCATTTGAGTTTCAGATTTGCCTGGTTTGGCGTCCGTAGTAGTGTTTGTGGGAATCTCTGCATGTCCTTGGTCAGAAGAATTTTGTTGAGTAGTGTCAAATTTCTCTTTCCTGTTGTTTGATGCCTGTTGGAAATTGAACCTATTATCAGTTGGGACATATTCTGTTATGCCAAATAGGTATATTGGAAGGGTTTACTGGCACTGAGAAAACTGTTTGTTGAGGAAATTCGGCCAGGAGACTTGGGGTACCACAAGTGTAGTCCTTTTCAAAGCTTCAAGTAGTAACAATATAATGGCTAGTTTCCCGTGCTTTCGGACTCTGAGACTGATAGAATTTCTGATATAAAGAAAATTTTAAGGAGAGTACATATACAGGTGGATGGCATGAGACAAGCCATCAGTTATTTCACCAAGAACTTAGAATTTACAAAGAAATAATTGGCAGAGTTGGAAACCAAACTGCAGGAGAACAGCAATAGGATGGACAGAATGGCAGAGGGAATGGACATGTGCTACAACATGATACTGAGATTTGCTCAAGGAACCCAATCAGCAGTAGGGAAGAGAATGTTTTCAGAGGGTTAAGTAATGGATAATGTCAAATAAGAGTCCATAGTGCAGCAGACAAGTCTTGTAATAATTGGTCAAGCTCAGTTTTAGAGAGAGGGCAAGCAGGAGTAGGAGGATATCGAGATGGAGGAAGCCCGCAGCGAGCACCACTTTGCTTAAAATTGGCTTATGCCTTTTTTTGTATCTTGATTTTGGGTGTCTTTATATGCAAGTATAGTTATAGAAGTGACAGGCAAGCTCACAGTTATGCATCTTATTGTTGTCTAGTGAAGGACTATAGCTTAATGTTTCAGCTCAATAGAGCCTGGTTGTATAAACTTTTTGAACTCTTATGTCTATTCTGGCTGATTTGGTAGGCCACAGCCCCTTTATGATATTAAAAAATACACGTTCTTGCAAAAACAATCATTTAAACCGGTATAAAATTCTCAAGATGCTTTGAGAGGGATATCTAGTAGCACATCCCAGAGCACTCAAAAACATTATGAAACACTGACAGGCCCCTATGCCACGACAAATATAAGAATTTTACAACTAAATCAATCATTACATCAGTATTTATTCTCTCTTGAAAACACTCATTCTCATTAACCAAGACAATGATTCTAAAATTTTAGGTTTATATGAATCCCTAGGTGAGTTCCATTCTCCATTTTGCTTCCTCCTGTAATATGTTTGGCATAGTACACTATAATGACAATATTCATTCCCTGCCTCAGTTTCTCTTCATTTTCATTCCCAAATGCCGTTTAGCCGTTTCACTTTGTTGTTCCTCTTGTTATCTGTTGTTTACTAAAAACGTTTAATGTATTTCAGACTTTGCACTTAATTTGCTATATGCATGCACTTGTTTAGAATTCTGTACTTTTTTAAGTTTCTTTCACCAACTTTATGACCATGGCATGGCTATCCCATAACAACCTATGTAGTCTACACAAATAGCATAAATAAAACCTGTAATCAACAGAAAGATAAACAAATTCAAAAACTAAGTACAGAAGAAATTAAAATAAGAATGAAAGGGATTCAAGAAAATGCAAATTAATAGAAGTAAAAAAGTTATCAAAAAAGCAGGTGCACACAAATTAAAATACAAAAAGAAACTAAACAAAAAAACAATATTAACACAGATAAAATTTATGACATAAGTGATTGCTGCAAGATAAATTAAGCCCACATGACTCCAGAGTTGACAAAAGAAAAATCAAGTACGCATAAATATTAGAGATGACTGAAAAAACAAATAATATGAATTATTGAATAGCTTTGGAAAAAAGAATAAACATAAGCACAACATTTGTCTAAGAAAATGAAACCCAGATGACTTAAAAAATTCTAAAACAGACCACTTCAGATGAACAAAGAATAAGAGCCTAAGCAAACAAACCCAAGAAAACTCTGGGAAAGTCTAAATAACAGTCTATAGATCCACATCATAGGAAGAAATTGAAAATGCCAATTCATAAATTAAAAGAAATCCCTAAAATTTAGAAGGCACGCATAAGATCAAAAGTATTCACAGCTTTACAATGAAACTAAAATATTTGGAAACCCAAAAAGATATCTATGTATGTCTGTATGTAACTATGTATCTATGTATGTATACACTGTGAATGTGAGTATGTACCTGTGTATCTAGGTGTGTATACATAGGCATGTAGTGATAACAAACAATGAACTCAATAAAGAAGTTCAAAAACTACAAATTTATCTAAAATGAGAACAAAGAACAAATCTCTACTGAAAGGGAAAACATGAAACGTTGGCTTGGGACCGGGTGTGGGGGTTTCACAGTCACCAATGTTTCATTCCCATAGGCTCCACCCAGTAACTTAAGGTAGCCATGGCCCCTGGATGCAGCGGTCAGGCACTGGGA
>LPNX010214133.1:80494-109480 GCA_001517045.1 Pseudotsuga menziesii
GAGGTAGTTGTCGAAAGTATAGCATTGGAAGATAATCCATTGGTGTTGATATTAACGATCTAAGCCAATCCCCAAGTTCTCTCCACAGCACGCCAAACTTTACAGTCAAGTGGGTTGTAACAAAGTGGTAAATCAGGTGATCTGTTTACAATACAACCCAGGTTCAATACCTCAAGTCAAGAAATGCCGATGTGTTGATGCAACCAATTATATGGTACCTTATGATATTGCATTGTTAAATGAGCCTATATTGATTGTCCTAAGCAGTGTATCTCAACAGACGAGGCCAGGTACAAGGCCTCGGTAATGTTGAGGGAATATCAATATATACACCTATGTCAAACCCACTTCCTCTACAAAGGCTCATTAGGCAGAAAAATAAGAAGAGATAGGCTAAGAATTAGCAAACCAATTTGAAAAACTAACTAACGTCAATTTTTTCTTGCAAAACCTTCCAGAGGACCTCCTTTAGTTAAGAAAATTGAAATGGGTATTCAGAAAAAGTATAAAAGTGTAGCCTTCAGCTATTAAAATCAAAATTGGTATTTCACTACCATACAACAGATTGAAGAAAATGAAAAGGGTATTTGATTGAATACCTGGATCTCGGCTGGGGAGAGTGGTGGTGCCATCCCATGAACGAAGCAGCTCGGACGACAATAACAATAAGCATGAAAATAAGGAAAAAGGGCAGCAATAACTTGATCTTAACTGATCCAATATGAGTTAACAGTTGCCTTAACCTCTGAGCCAGCAATCTGTGGTGCGAACCTCTCATTCTAGATTTTTCCTTAGCAGGGGAATAAGCTCTGATGTTCATAGGGGCGCTGCCCATGCCTAATCCCATGCTACTCGACATTGAAATCCCATAATACTCTTAAGGCAGCGAATTATCCCAATAGAAAATAGGCTCTCTCTAATATAAGCCCAATCAATTATCCCAATAGAAAATGGTGTGGGTTTAGCATGAGGCATTGTGTGACAGCCTTAACCTTCTATATATTTCCATCCCCATCTCAAACCCTGGCTCTAAACTTATAGATCATGCTCCTGTATTCACCTCAAACCCTACCCCAAACCTTGAAATAGTATGTTCTCCATCCTTTGCCTTAAACCGTGTTCCAAACCTTACAACCCGTGATCTTTCCTTCGCTTCAAACCTTGGATCAAGCCCTAAAATACTATGTTGATCCTGCATCAAAACATGGCATTGCTGAGAAATATGGTTTAGAAACAGAGGAAAAAACTTGCAATAGTATGTTCTCTTGCCTTCACCTCAAACCCTGTCGAACCTTACAGCTCATGCTCCTACCTTCACCTCGAACCTTGGCTCAATCCCTGAAATACTATGTTGCTCCTGCAGTGAAACACAGAATCATAGAGGTATGTTTTGGAAATAGAGGAAAACCTTTGCAATAGTATGTGCTTCGACCATCACTTCAAACCTCTGCAATAGTATGTGCTCCTTATGTGTCTCCTTCTTTTACCACATCTTATATTATAAATCATAAAAGACAGGGAACTCCCCGCTAAAATGGGTTTTGGGTTGTTGTAGGAAATGAACCGAAATATTCGTCGCTTAACCGACACAATATTATTGTGTATTGTAAACTTTAGTGTATATTTATTTTTTTTCCTTTTCTCAATTCAACAAACGCACCATCGCTTAACCAACGGTGATGATAATTTCCGTCTCTTAACCGACGGGTATGAGACTAGCTGTCGCTTAAGCGACGGTTGTGGCCACATTTACAAAAAAAAAATGTATCCTTGTGATTTTTGGTAAGTTTAAAAAGAGAAATCCATGCGCCATCGTATTTTGGATCGAAATGTAGTAGTGAGAGTAATGGGAGAAAAACCAAGAGATCCACAACAGAACATAGAACCTCTCCAATGTTGGAAATGTGGAGGAATCCAAATGCGTAGGAATTTCCCACTTGAGGATGGGAATGTAAGGCCAGCTTACAACATTCAAGAAGATTAAACTGTGGGTCAAGTGGCAAGTACTATCCCAGTATGTATGCAGTGCTATAAGATCACCAGGCAGATCATCAGTCAAACGTGGTTGAAGTTGTAGGTAAGATTTTTGAGCAATCTATTTTTGTTTTAATTGACATTGTATCTACTCACAATTATATTACTCCTAGAGTTGTTGATATTTTTTATTTTAAGGAGTTAAAGCATGACAAATCATGGTTAGTTCATCTAGCCACTAGGACTAAGAGAAAGGTTAGTGAAGTGGTAGAGAAATGTCCATTGGTTATGGATGGATTGGTCACTTATGCATATCTAAATGTTCTACCACTTGGTTATAAATGCACGAAGTTAAGCTTGACTGTTATAATAAGAATTTTGAATGCATGGATGACGAAGGAACCCAAAGGGTTGTAAGAGGCATTCCAAAGGTGATGTTTGTTAGGCCAATTTCAGCAATGCAGCTGAAGAAGTTTCGTAGAAAAGGTTTCCAGTTGTGTGCAGCCCATGTGCTGGAGGCAGCAGAGAAAGAAACTCCTAGGTTGGAGGGATTTCATGTATTGAAGGAATTCAGGGATGTTTTTCCTGATGAAATTCCAGGGCTTCCTCTAAAGAGGGACATTGATTTTACAATTGAACTTGTGACAGGAGAAGCACCAGTGTCCAAGACACCCTACATGATGAGCACACCAGAAATGGTAGAGCTGAAGATGCAACTGCAAGAGTTGTTGGAGAAGAATTACATCAAGCCGAGTGTGTCTCCTTGGGGGGCACTAGTTCTGTTTGTGAAAAAGAAATATGGTAGGAGAAAAGGTGTTTTCCTTGGGGATCACCCTTTGCCTATGATTGATGAACTCTTTGATCAAATGAGAGGAGAAAAGGTGTTTTCCAAGATTGACTTGAGGTCTAGTTACCATCACGTAAGAATCAAGGATGAACATATTCATAAGACAACGTTTAGAACAAGTTATGGACACTATGAGTTTGTGGTGGTACCATTTGGTCTCACAAATGCACCAACAACATTTATGTGTCTCATGAATAGTGTCTTTAGCAGGTACCTCGACAATTTTGTTCTTATTTTCCTTGATGACATTCTTATTTATTCTAAGAATGAGGAGGAACATGAAGAGCATCTGAGATTGGTATTACGATTGCTAAGGGAGCATAAGTTGTACGAAAAGTTGAGCAAACGTGACTTCTATAAAGATAGGATTCACTATTTGGGTCACATTATCTCATATGAGGGAATATCTATAGACCCTGAAAATATTTAAGTCATTATGAATTGACCAACTCCAAGAAATGTGACAGATGTGAGATCTTTTATGGGACTTGCAGGATATTACAAGAGATTCATTGAAGGATTCTCCAAGGTTGCACATTCAATCACTTCTTTGCAAAATAAGGTGATAAAATTTGAATGGACACGAAGGTGTGAAGAAACCTTCCAAAATTTGAAGAATATTCTCACAAGTGCACTAGTCTTGAAGATTGCAGACCCAGAAAAAGATTTTGTGGTGTGTATTGATGCATGTGGTCAAGGACTTGGAGGAGTTCTTATGCAAGACAACCACATGGTATGCTATGAGTCAAGAAAGTTGAAGGATCATGAGAAGAACTATGCCACCAATGATTTATAACTTGCATCCATAGTACATGCTCTCAATATGTGGAGGCATTACGTAATGGGCTCAAAATTTGAGTTAAGGATAGACCAATGTGGTCTGAAATATTTGTTTGATTAGCCAACTCTAAATGCTAGGCAAGCTAGATGGGTGGAGTTTGTATGTGAGTTTGATTTTGAAATCAAACACATAAAAGGAAAAGAAAATAAAGTGGTTGATGCACTTAGAAGGAAGGTGCATGAAATGTACTTATCATCTCTTAGTATTTTCTAATCAGATTTGAGACAATAGATTGTTAATCATGCTTCCAAAGATGAAATGTATATGCAAACCAAGGACAAAATGCAGCAGCAAAGTCTTGAGAAAAAGTATGAGAGATATAAATTGGAAGAAGATGAAGTTCTTACTTATAAAAATAGAATTTATATTCCAAATGTAGCAGGTTGGAGGAGAATTGTTATGAATGAGATCCATTAAGCTCCATATTCTGGTCACCCAGGATATCAGAAAACAATTTCTAGAGTAAGAAAGCAGTATTTTTGGACAGGAATGAAGAAGGACATTGCTGAGTATATTTCAAAGTGCATGAAATGTCTGCAGGTAAAGGTTGAGCATCAACACCCAGCAGGTTTGTTGCAGCCTTTTCCAGTTCCAGAATGGAAATGGGAAGTTGTTTCCATGGATTTTATTATAGGATTTCCAATGACTTGGAGACAACATGATTCCATCATGGTTGTGGTGGACAAGTTGACAAAGGTAGAAAATTTTATACCGGTTAACTCCACTTATAAGACTGATTCCATTGAAAAAATATTCATGAAGGAGGTTTCCAAATTGCATGGATTTCATAAGGAAATAGTCTTTGACAGGGATCTTAAGTTGACATCCAATTTTCGGAAGGGTATGTTTTCATATTTGGGTACCAAGTTGAACTTCAGCACTGCCTACCATCCTCAAACTAATGGACAGAGAGAGAGAGTGAATCAAGTGCTTGAAGACATGCTTCACATGTATGTAATGGACAAACCAACCAAGTGGGAGGATTATTTACACTTGGTATAATTTAACTATAAGAATGGACAGCAAGCATCCGTGGGATTGTTATATATGAAGCTTTGTATGGAAGAAGGTGTAAGAAACTAGTGACATGGGATAATATAGTGAACATGATTGTGCTTGGTCTAGAATTTCTCAAGGAAATGGAGTAGGAGGTTACAAAGATCATGCATAATCTAAAAGAAACCCAGGACAGACAAAAAAGCTATGTAGATAAGCATAGAGTGCACCGAGAGTTCAGAGTTGGGGATCATGTTTACCTCAAAGTGAGGGCAAAGAAGAGTTCCTTGAACCTTGGAATTTGTGCCAAGCTATCACCTAGATATTGTGGGTCGTTTGAAGTGCTTGTAAGAATAGTTCCAGTTACATATAGAATTGCATTGCCTGCTAGCACTAGAGCTCATAATGATTTCATGTTTCTTTTCTTAAGAAATATCTACATGATCCTAACCATGTGATTGATTGGGATGTGATCCAAGTGGAACCTGAGGGAGAGTTCCAAACCAATCCATTATGCATCCTCGAAAGGAAGGTCACCATGCTCTGGAATCGAGCCATATGACACGTAAAGGTGCAATGGGATAAATACGGTCCTGAGGAGGCTACATGGGAGATGGAGGATTCCATGTGATTGGCACATCCATTTTTTTTCAATTTTACAAAGCACTGAGGTGGTGCCTGTGTGGCATTTTTGTTCAATTTTGTAAAGCATTGAGAACAATGTTGTTATAAGGGGGGAGGGGAATGTAACACCCTAGTTTTGACCCCATGGTATTAAGATTGTACATGATGTAGGTATTGTATTTGAATGATGGAAATGAGCTCAAGGCTAAGGCCCTACCATTGATTGATGTTTTATGGATAGGTGATCAATGTTGATACCTATGGTTTTGGTGGTACGTCAAGTACTGAGCATTTTGAATATTATGTAAATGCACAATTTAATAAAATAATTGTTGGGCCCTGGAATTGTCCATTTTTCCATCATTTATCGACATACCTTTCATTCATTTTCTTACCATTATTGCCCATTTATCATTCCATTTTTCATCCATTTGTTGTAGCTACGCGTAAAACAACATGCTACTTCCATTGATGTTTTAAGTGGTTAATAGTGATTATTTTCCTTTATCTTTGATGAATTAAAGACTATTATGCATAATTTTACTAATGATGGTTTTTGGAGTGAGTTGTCACGTACAGGACGCTCATAGCCAGCTGCTACAGCCTTAACCGAAAATGCATGCCACATAAGAACACCTTGATTTTCATCTTGATTTGCAGGCAGATGGAAATGAATATCACAAATCTAATACATGGGTTTTGTGTGTAATATCCTCATTTACTTGAATCTCTAGGAAATCTCCAAAACAAGCTATGGTTTGCAATATGAAGATGGTTCTTCGAGAGGGTATTTTCTAGATTTGGTGTTGCGACCGGTTCCAAAGTTGCCAGCAGTTACAGCCATGTTTCAGCTGTTGCAGATCACAAGTTGGGGGTTCAGTTCTTCATTTCTAGGATATAATTTTATGTATAAATATGTAATAAATCTCGTTGAGAAAAGAGGATAGATATATGAGGGAAAAATCATGATAGATTAGGCAGGATAGGAGATAGATTGATAGGGGATTATGCATGATGGATTAGGCAGAATATGAGAGAATACAATGTTATGATGTAGGATTTGATCCAGATCCATTTTAATTCTTTCATTATGATAATACATGCTAGAAGTTTCTTAATTCTGGAGTTGTAGACTTTTATTATGGAGATCCAGCTCTGCTCAGTGGAGGAAGGGCCCTCTTCCCTGAGTAGATGCTGGTAGTGTTAATTGTAAATGTGTTATTGTTTAGATCTGCTTATTATTTCATTCATGCTTTCATTCATTAAGATTATCATAGTTGTATGCTTTGATTCATTAGATCTGTCATAATCGTTGTGTTGATAATTCATTTGGTAGATCGTTGGCCAACATAACAATTCTTTTAGATGTACGCAATTAGATCTTGTTTCTTGATAATTTATTTTGTTGAAGTGTGATTAGATTTATAGTGTGATTTTATGAATAGACTGAGGATTGATTTACTTTCAAGCAGGTGTGATTTAGTCTACAAACAGTTATGATTGCATACCAATAGATCAATAGTGTCAGGTAGAAATTGTGCTTGCATATATCTTGTACGATAGCTTTGAAATAAAAGACTTCCTCAGGTTGATAATTTATGTTTAGCACTCTGCATGTTAAGTTTTAATTAACTGACATATAGTGGGCACAACATTTTGGCGCCGTTGCCGGGGAAGTTATTAATTGTGCAAAAGTACATCTGACATTGTTTTGTAGATGCATTGTTAAAGTAGGGCATGTAGGTTGCATGATTACATTTCAGTTTATTGAATTTATTTTGAGTGTTAATTTTATGTCTTTACATTCAGTTTTATTTCATTTTCAATCTTTGTAGCATAAATCTTATCATTCGCCTTAGTGGTGTTGTACGCACCACCCGTTCTACTAACAAGTTGACAGGGACATTCGAAGGAGGAGCCTCAAGATAGCACACGAAGAATCTAATGAAGAGATGGCAAGTTAGAAAGATGCAGAAGTTGTTACCTTTGAATTTCCCATCAGAGATTCGAGAGGAGTGGCACCAACGAAAAGAATTCCCCCACATGTTCTACCAAATTTTCACGGTTTGGAAAACGAAGACCCTAATGTATTTTTATTTCAATTTGAAGTAATTTGTAGAGGATATGGTTATTGTGTTAATGATCAAAAGTTGAAGGTGTTTCCCCTTCCTCTAAAAGGAACAGCCCTCCGATGGTTCATGAGCCTCGGTGGGAATTGTATACAAACATGGGAAGACATGAAACATGTATTCTTGAAAAGGTACCAAGATTATTGCAGGGTCAATGAAGACATATTTGAAATGAAACAAGGAGAAGAAGAGAGTCTGGAGGAATACATAGAACGCTTTCAATATAACCTCCAAATATCCAAACAGAGGAAACTAGGGAAGGAGATCTTAAAAACACTTCTACTCAAGGGAATCCAAGCTGAATGTTTAGAAATATTGAATCTGATCGGAACAGGTAATGTATTTTAGTTAGCATATGATGATATTTGTGAGCTATGTAGAAGGTATTCAAGAGGAAACTTCAAGACTGGTAAGAATTCTAAGAAACTTTTATCTCTATTTTTGAAATCTGCTGCAAAAACAAGAGTTTTACGAGCTGAAATCAGTAATTTATTTGAAAATTTGAATGGTGGTATCAATGATTCACTAAATTTAGAATTGGTTATTTTGCAGGATAAGGAAAAGCATGAGTAAATAAGAGAAGCAAGGGATTTCCCTTTGGATAGTCTTGAAAGTTGTGGTACATGTGACTTGAATCATTCCACAGATCATTGTCCCTCCTTACCAAAGATGAAAGAAACATATCATAGAGATCTAGGAGTTGCAGCCAACTCGTTGCAACAGCCATGTCAACCATGGCCTACATCTATGGTTCAAAATTCTATCCCTCCATTTCCTTACTCTCATACTCAATCATTGAATACTCTTCCACCATGGCAGCTGTTGCAGCCTCAATTTAACTCTTACCTACCTTACCCACAAGGTTGGAATGGCCTATCTTATGATCATATGTCCACTCTCCCTCATGCTAGAACACAAGTTGGTCCTTCAATATCAACCTCACAAATCAATCATCTACATCAGCCACATCTATCTTCTCCTCAAACTCCTTGGTACCCAACACAATTTCCTGTCCAATCTAACGTCCACCCTAACCATAATAAAGCAGTACAGTATGCTTACAGTGTTGAACTGCAAAATGTCCCTATATTTTCCTCTTTTTCTACCTCACCTACATCGCTGAAAAAAGGTTGTGTGTTGTTGCAGCAAATCCACACGAGGCCTGAACATGTTTTAAATCCAAGTTTTGCAGATGGAGTTTCTTCTAATCCTCATAAGCAAGTAGACAAGATCAAAAATACACACGTAATATTTGATGGAGAACAACCATTGGAACCAAAAGCATCATTCACATCATTAGATCGAAAACTCTTATGCATTGAGGAATATCAGTTTAATAAGGATCTTCATGGTGTAACATCCATGAGCAATCAAGGGAACAAGGACTATATTGAAGCTTGGTTTCAATTTGTCATCGGTCTATAGCATCATTTCATACTTCACCAATTCTTGGCACCATCATTTCAAGGGAAGTTGATCTCTCATATCCTAGCATTCATAAAGTTATGATTTTCTGTTGGGAGTATGAGCATACTTGAGTCAATTCTTCGAAAGTGGCTCCATTGGAAATATGCATACACTTGAAAAATTTATGTTTCCAAGTAGAATATGGTAGGATAGAATAACAGAATAAAACCATGCTTTTGTTTGTTTAAGTTTTATTTTTTATTTTTGAATAAGTATGCTCTTTTCTTGCGCCTTGTTGCGATCTGGAAGATCAGAAAGTAGAAAGATAAGGAATGGGTATGAGATGTTTTCATGAATGCTTTGAACACCCAGCTGCGACTGTGCTACAGGTAAAAATTTATGAGTTTGAGATATGTGTGTGTTGCACATCATGATATGTATTTAGTTTTTATTTTCCATAAAAATACACATGTTTTATTTCAACATTATGTCATTTTTTAAGAGTTGCAGCTGCGGCTGCAACAGACTGTGTAAGTCAATATAGGTGCTAAATGCTTGAAATTTTTGGTATGGATGTGTGTTATATTTAAATTTACATCATTAAAAACATTCACACCTATTTCGATCACTTTTTTGGGGTCAAATTTAATTTATTGAATTTTTTGTGACAATTTAGCTTGAAATTTTACTAGAACACAGTCAGGACAGTTCATTTTTGGGAGACCAAATGGACTTATTTTTTAAAAACCTGTTTACACTCCAAGTATCCGTTTGAATCTAGTTTCCAAAACAATTTGAATTTTTACAATTGAATGTCAAACGAAAATTGTATGGCCAAAATACTAATAGGGTGTCAAGCTGGCAGCTTAGGAACATAGCTGAGACAGTCAATTTTTGGATGCCTTATTGGACATATATTGAAAACATATTTCATTGGTATATTCCCCTATGAATATAGTTTACAAAATAATTTGAATCACTCCATTTTGATATCGTATGCAAATTTTATGACCAAAATACCGACTGCCTATCATAAATCTGCAGTCCTAAAAACTCTATTTTCTAGACTGTTTATTGGCTTATTTGAACCATCAATTATTGTTGGATTCAAAACTTGTTTCTAATGAATATACCTACATGAATATAATTTCATATCCAATTGGAATCATATCAATACATTATCAAACTAAAAAGTTAAGCCTAAAACCGTGACTATTGGTCTAGTCTAGAATTCGAAAAAACACCTTGTCATGCAAGCTGTTACTGAGTGATTTGAACATCATTAAATGGAATTTTAAAAACATGTTTCTAATGGAAATATACCTATGAATTTAATTTCATTTGGATTTGGAATCACTCAAATTGGACAAGGAACGAAGAAGCTATGATCAGAATACCGTTGGTGAGTCTAGATGGACATTGCTCTCCCACAAGTATAAAATGGATTTTGCTTTGTTCATTTTTCTTTGGATTTCTTTTATAAGTAATTTCTTTTTGTTTTTTTCATAAGTGTTGGGTTAATAGAGACCAATCATCTCTCTTCTTCCATCATCTCATGTTTTATTGCAGGCAAGTGCTAGGTTTTTGCAGGTCCTTGGAAAAAGAAGGTCAACGCATGCACGAGTGACTCTTGAAGACTTTTTCTCAATTTGCAAATGGATTGAGCACATAATAAAAATGGAGATATTGATGTGCAAACCATAGAGAGTCCAATGTCCAATAATTCAAGTCCCATTGCTACATCCCAAGAATCATTTTTAGACACCTGTCATACCAATTGTTGTCGAAAAAAATAAAAACCCCTCAAGAAGCCAATTGCCCTATGGTAGATTCATTCACCCTCCTCATTTCAAAACCCCAAAAATCCATTCATGTCAAAGTCCTATTTTCCACTGCTTATGTAGTCACCATAACCGTTTTATTTCCCATCACTACTACATCATGACTTCACATATACTTTCCACTTCTGAGTTTCATGTTGGTTCTATTTTTCACTATGATTATTCACAATCATTTATTTTGTACTCATATTGGATGATGGGGAATTCATTAAGGTCCACCTTCCAATGGTCTTGTCCCATCGACTCCGACACATCATCTGGGATTGAGATTAGAGTTTTATAGTGCCCTGGTATCTGCATGAATCAATGGCAGATTTCCTTGTTGTTAATCATGGGGATTCATCAATGCCTCTTGATTGACAAATCTTGCAGGAGACTCGACTCCAGCACATCCATTCGTACCTGTCAATATGCACTAAGGTACTTTAAATCTCACTGTCATCAAAGGTGAGTTTCTTCACATTGGTTAATGGCATACATTAATGGCTGGTAATCCAATGATTTCTTTCCATGCTCGACTTCAGCACATTCATTCGCATGGTAAGAATTGTACCTCGGTTTTGTAGCAACTGAAGATTATGTCATCTAATGGTTTCAACAATGATTTGCAGTATAATTTGTTCAGTAGTTTTGCAATTCCTTTCCATTTTTAGTTCACCAGTTGATTTTCAGAATAAGAGAATGGACTTTCTGCTTCTATGGTAGAATTTTTCCTCATCAATTGTCTCAGCAGTTAGTCTTACATGCAACCAGCACAACATCATGGATCAAATTCAGTCTCATCCAGTTTCAGCTCTCATATACATATGTCTTAGCATCAGATCATCCTACATAGCTCCAGCATACACTAGTCCATTCATGTCAACCAAGGCTTCCATGGAGGTAACAGTTGAGGTAAAATAGCATGAGTTTTTGATTTATTAAAGATTTAGGGAAAAGTCATGAAGAACCACTAAGCATTAGCCATTTCCATTTTCTAAATAGCATTTTATGTCCAACCATTCCCATCATTTCCCACTTAGTTTTAACACTTCATCATTCATGCACATCCACTTCAAATTCCAACCCAACATCTCACCAACCCAACTGACCAAGCATGAAAAAAATGATACCTTATTGTTGTCACACAAGAACCAACAATAGGAAGTCTTGCTGTTTCCACACAAGAACTAGCAGTAAAAAAAGAAGTCTTGTTGCTGCCACACAAAAACCTACAATAGAAGAAGCCTACGCTACCATACAATAGAGGATGCATTTCAAAGGTATGTGTTTCTTGGTTCACCTAATATATAAATCGGTTCAAAAGCATGGATGTTGTGGCTGAAAGAGAATATAGGGGGCTTAGTTGCAATTTACATGAATGGCTCTTCTATCAAAAACCACATATCATCATTTCCAGTATGTACAAGATAGAAGGGAAGTTTGATAGCAAAAATAATATCAAGTCTTATTACTGTAATTGTGAGGAATGGAAATCACAACGTGGTATGCTTGGTTACTTCTACCTCTACTAGAAGCATACTTTTTCAGCAATCATTTTTTTTTATGGACTGTATATGAGATTTCGAAGGTAGATTATTACCAACATTCCTGTAGCAGTGCATGCCAATGTTATCTTGTACATTCAAGGCAGGGGAATGATAACATTTATGACTGGTTCTAATCTTTTATGGGCATATTTCAAAATCAGTAATTACAACAGTACTCCAACACATCTTTAACAGTATTGTGTTGTAGGTAAAAGATGAGACAATTTTATGACATTCCTTTCTCCACATGAAGATTGGAGGGCTACAAAACTCAGTGGAATTTCCATATTTTGTCTTGGGGCAGCCACATCTTTGCTACTTCATCTTAATTACATGGTAAAATTGGCATTTTTGATACCATGAGCTGATTTGAATTAGGTTTCGTGCTATCACAAAGTTATATGCATGAGTTTTGTTGAGTGATTGAGAGCCATATAAATTTGATATCTGCATTTATGTAGCAACATTCTAAATAGATCTATGCTATATTCTTCTCCATGGAGCAATGGGCCAGTACAAGTGAAATGTTTGTGAAAATTTGAGAATCATTGAATGCTGCATATGTTAAGTTTGGGGGAGATGGCTACTTTACAACTAAGATAACAAGTCTTCTTTTGCATGAGGACATGACAAATTATTCAGTTTGGGGGAGAAGCTACTACGCTTGCTGCTTTTTCATTCACATTCATAATTATGATGCATATTGTTCTTCACATAAAATGTCGAATTTGAATTGAGCATATCTCACAAACCACAAATTGGATCTGCATGAAATTTGGATAGGGGATGTATAACATCATGAAGAACAACCGTGGAAAGTTTCAGCTCAATCCAGTGCATGGTTTTCGAAAAAATGGCCATAATCACCTACAGCCAATTCGCATTTTTCTCGAAATCTATGATGTGGGTTTGTCTAAATTTTGGCGTGGAGATGCATTATGGTGGTGGCTACTTACTTGGAAAATTTCAGCCCAACAAAATTCGTCGTTTGGGAGAAAATGGCTTCGGAATTTTTCTGTTCAAAAGGCTGCAACGCCATAAAATATTGCCGTTTCCCATTTCCCGTTAGCTGCAACACCGTTTCCCATTTTTCGGCAGCTGTTAGTTCCCGTTTTCCGGTAGCCGTCTGTTTTTCAGCAGCTGCGAGTTCTTTTCCGGCAGCTGTCCGTTTTCCGGCAGCCGTGAGTTCTTTTCCGGTAGCCGTTTTTCGGCAGCTGTGAGTTCCCATTTTTCGGCAGCTGACCGTTTTCCAGCAGCTGTGAGTTCCCATTTTTCAGCAGCTGACCGTTTTCTAGCAGCTGTGAGTTCTTTTCCGGCAGCTTCGAGTCCACCAAAATTGCCGCTAAGTTTGGTGTTGTTCCGCCAAAATTGTCGCTAAAACCTCCGCCAAAGTCGCCGCTAAATTTAGCACTGTTCTGTTTTTCGGCAGCTGCGAATTCCCATTTTCCGACAGCTATCCGTTTTTCGGCAGCTATGAGTTCTTTTCCGGTAGCTGCGAGTCTGCCAAATTTTCCACTAAATTTAACGTTGTTCCTCCAAAATCGTTGCTAAAACCTTCACCAACTTCTTTGCTAAAATAAGCTGACTTCGCCAAATTCACAGCTACATTTAGCGTTGTTCCGCCAAAATATTCGCTAAAACCTTCGCCAAATTCTCTGCTAAAATAAGATGTGACTTTGCCAAATTTCTACTAAAGAGCTGCGAATCCGCCAAATTTTCTGCTAAATCCTCCGCTAAGTGACTCTGCCAATTTGTGTTAAACTCTCTTTTTCTTCTAGCTGCAGCTGTGCGAATGGTAAAATGAAGGAACAAATGAATGAGTTTTTTTTCAAGTTGGATGCTACACAGGTATTGGGTTGCATGAGGACATGCAACAAGTTCAGTTTTGGGGAGATGTTGGGCCCTGGAATTGTCCATTTTTCCATCATTTATTGACATACCTTTCATTCATTTTCTTACCATTATTGCCCATTTATCATTCCATTTTCCATCCATTTGTTGTAGCTGCGCGTAAAACAACATGCTACTTCCATTGATGTTTTAAGTGGTTAATAGTGATTATTTTCCTTTATCTTTGATGAATTAAGGACTATTATGCATAATTTTACTAATGATGGTTTGTGGAGTGAGTTGTCACGTACAGGACGCTCATAGCCAGCTGTTACAGCTTTAACCGAAAATGCATGCCACATAAGAATACCTTGATTCGTTTCTTGATTTGCGGACAGATGGAAATGAATCTAAAAAATTTGAGACATGGGTTTTGTGCGTAACATCCTCATTTACAGTGAATATTTAGGAAATTGCCAAACAAAGCAATGGTTTGCGATATGCAGGTGGTTCTTTGAGAGGGTATTTTCCAGATTTGGTGTTGCGGTCGGTTCCAAAGTTGCTAGCAGTTATGACCATGTTTCAGCTGTTGCAGATCACAAGTTGGGGGTTCAGTTCTTCATTTCCAGGACATAATTTTATGTATAAATATGTAATCAATATAATTGAGAAAGGAGGATAGATAGATGGGGGAAAAAGCATGATAGATTAGGTAGGATAGGAGATAGATTAATAGGGGATTAGGCATGATGGATTAGGCAGAATAGGAGAGAATACAATGTTATGATGTAGGATTTGATCCAGATTTATTGTAATTCTTTCATTATGATAATACATGCTAGCAGTTTCTTAATTTTGGAGTTGTAGACTTTTATTGTGGAGATCCAGCTCTGCTCAGTGGAGGAAGGGCCCTCTTCCTTGAGCAGATGCTGGTAGTGTTAATTGTAAGTGTGTTATTGTTTAGATCTGCTTATTATTTCGTTCATGCTTTCATTCATTAAGCTTATCATAGTTGTATTCTTTCATTCATTAGATCTGTCATAATCGTTGTGTTGATAATTCATTTGGTAGATCATTGGCCAACATAACAATTCTTTTAGATGTACGCAATTAGATCTTGTTTCTTGATAATTTATTTTGTTGATGTGTGATTAGATTTATAGTGTGATTTTATGAATAGACTGAGGATTGATTTACTTTCAAGCAAGTGTGATTTAGTCTACAAACAATTATGATTGCATACCAATAGATCAACAGTGTCAGGTAGAAATTGTGCTTGCATATATCTTGCACAATAGCTTTGAAATAAAAGACTTCCTCGGGTTAATAAATTATGTTTAGCACTCTGCATGTTAAGTTTTAATTAATTGGCATATAGTGGGCATAACAATAATATCATAGCTAGCTATGGGACTGCAATGTGAAAGATATGGGGGCATGATTCCACAAGGGATAGGGTACGAATTTAGTCAAACCCCTTGAGAAAATAGGGTGAGACCAGATGTCAATGGTGAAACCCATGAAGCCTCAACTACCTTTTTGTTGTCTGTCCTCAATCATTTATTCCTTCCAAAATTTGGTTGAGGAATTAAACTGGTAGTTGGCTTGGATGTGTCTTGTTGTTCTTTGGTCCATGTGTGTAATCCTTGGATAAATAGCCTATGAAACCCAATTATGAAATATGGCTTGGCTGAGTGTCCTGTGAAACCCATCTATTAGCTTGGTTGGTCCTTAATGTGGATGTTGGCTTGACTGTATGCAGTTTGTGAAACCCAACTATTTGTTGGATTGGATGTGTAGCCTGTGAAACCCAACATTATTTTGGATTGTTGCTTGGATAGTTTGAGAAACCCAACTATAGTATGCTTTGACTGTGTTTTGATGTGTGTTGGCTATGTGTAAGCCTATTTTTCCTTCGCTCTAGTGTGGAAATCACGCCTAGCTTGGGGGTGGTGGTGTGTTGAGAGATTAATGAACACACTGGCTTATGGTTGGGTGGAACATTGCAACGACATAGCTAGTTGTGGGACAACTTCATCTCCAAGATAACTATTCTATGTTATTCTATTTATACAATGTATTTTCTTATGAATGATTGACTGAATAAATGAATATGATGAATACTTACATTGTTTTAGTAGAATTTACTATTGATGAATGCTCCATCATTTGTATCTATATTTTCCTTGCCATGCTTCAATGCATTTCTTCTTTTGGTCATGGAGGCTAGAAGCCTGGTTACAGGGCCAAAAATGCATCTAAGGTAAGAATTGTTGTGTTTCTGCACCCCATAATCCTCCTGCGGAAGGTAAAAGATGAAAAGGGAAGTTGAAAACAAGGCAGAAAGTGTGTTTTCCAATTTCCAGAGTCTAAGGATGGAAAGGGGAAGTCAAAAGTGCAGAAAATGTTAAGGCTGAAAGTGGTTTTCCCGATTTCTGAATTACGCAGCAGAAAGACGGAAAGCAGAAGTCGAAAAGCAGAAAGTAGATAAAGGATTCTTTCGCTTGCTATGTTTCTGATTTCCGAGTTCCGAGGTTAGAAAGGTGGAAGCGGAAGTGCAGAAGGTGGAAGGCAGAAGATTCATTAAGTGTTTCCGTTAAACATTAAGTTTTTGATTTCTGATTTCTGAGGTTGGAAGGAGGAAATGAGAAGTGCGGAAGGCAAGTAGAGAAAGAGATTGTTTAAATGGTTTTGTCAAAAATTAAGATTCCAATTTCTGATTTCCAAGGTTGGAAGGTGGAAAGTAGAAGTGTGGAAGGCGGAAGAGTGTTTAAATGGTTCCATTGCACATTAAATTTCTGGTTTCCGATTTTTGAGGTCATAAGGTGGAAAATGAAAGTGCGGAAGGAAAAAGAGTGTTTAAATGGTTTCGTCACACATTAAGTTTCTGATTTTTAATTTCTGAGGTCGGAAGGTGGAAAGCATAAGTGTAGAAGGATAAAGGTGGAAGAGTGTTTAAATGGTTTTGTCACAAATTAAGTTTCCGATTTCTATTTTCTGAGGCCGGAAGGAGGAAAGTGGAAGTGCGAAAGGTGGAAGGAGGAAAAGTGTTTAAATGTTTCTATAGAACATTATGTTTCTGATTTTCAAGGTCCTAAGGGAAGAAAGAGGAAGTGCGGAATGCGGAGTGTGGAAAGTACAGGTTCAGTGCGAAAAAGGTGTTTCCAATCGCATAAGGGATCTGTCAAGATTGGAATGAATGTGACAATGCTTTCTAAGCCTGAGAATGAATGTTGAATGGTGTGTTAACACCCATGACATGTGTTTCGAAAGGAGAAAAAGGGTTATTGAAGAATTTTTTTTAATTTATTTGCATTATGGGGTATGGGGATGCGACAACAACCCACAAAAGAATGGGGTTGCAGAGAGAGAGAACAATTATTTTTGAGGCTACAAACTCCATGTTACATGATCAGGATTTATCTGGTTATTTGTGGGCAGGATCTAGTAGTACAACATTGGACATACAGAACATAAGTCTGCATTCAATTCTTGACAAGAAAACACCTGAAGAGGTGTTCATTGGTGAGAAACCAGACATATCACATCCTCATATTTTTGGATCTCTTGTTTATATTCACGTACCAAAAAAATAGAACCAAGATGGAACCTTCTAGTAACAAGGAAATTTTTTTTGGCTACATTTATACCTCCAAGGCATTCAAAATATATGTACCTGGTGAGAGACATGTTTAGGTTAGTTGGGATGTGACTTTCGATGAGGAGGCATCATTCAAGATGTCAAAAGAGATTGAATGTGATCCACATACATAGGATGATAAGGATCCTATATCAGAGGATCATGATGATGATTCTTCCCATTATGATTTTCAAAGGGAGAATCCAGCATAGCATGTAGAGCTACATGTCATTGATGAACTAATTGAATTGGTTGATGAACCTCCTTCAAAGAGGAGGTTAGCATTGTTGTTGTAATTATAACTTCAGAAGATATTTTGATGCCATATTACTATTGTATATTGTTGTACCCCCACCTAAGATATTTTTCCTCAAATCAGGATGTCATTATTGTGTATGGTCATTGAGGTAAACCCTTCGTTGTAAGTTAGGGAAATAGTCCCCAAGATAAATAAAGTAAAATGTATTTTTGAGTCTTCCTATATAGGTCAGCCCCAAAGAGGTTACATGGCCTACCTAGTTAGTTAAGTAAGTTACTCAATGGAAGAATAAAAATAGGTAGGCATCCTTTCTATTTGGATACACACTCACACTCTCTCAAGTGCGCATTAAGAGATAGGGGAAAAGGAGGAAAGAGAGAGAGTTTCATAAGACATCTTATTCTTTGGTTTTTCCATCTTATGATATTGTCTTGGTAATGGAACTATTCTGAGAAACTTTGTGGGGTTTTATCCTTTATGGTTTCCCCAAGGAAAATCTTCGTGTCTTGTGTATCTTGTGTATCTTGAATATATTTTTGTGCATGTTATTCTTTCAGATAAATATGCTAATTGAATTGAAGTAGAAAAACTAACATGGTATCAAAGCCTCTATGAAAGAAGGCACTATGTAGCCGAAATACTACTACAATTGCAGCTTTTGGAAATTAGTGTTTCATGCTTGAAAACACTAGAAGATAGAATTTAGTCATCTTTGAACTTTCTCTATAACTCGATCTTGGAGAAGGATCGGGATATTAAAATTGGTAAGGTCAAAGATTAAATATTTTTTCTCCTTTTGTGCGAGTTTAAGCCTTAAAATCTCTATGCTTTAAGAGATATTGTTCCTCCAAATTGGGGTTCCAACCTCTTCTAGAATTCAGTATTAAACAAGTGACCTACGGAGAATTTCTATATCTCGTTATAGGAATTGCCAAATCAAATTTCATCATATATTTCTAATAGGGCACGTAATTTAGTTTCTTTGGCTTGAGTTTTATACCCTGAAGTGACACTTGGTTGTTTGTAGAAGTTCGCTATATTAAACCAATCCTCAAACAAGTCACGTTGGTAAAATTAGCATAAGTTACACTTGGAGAATCCAATTCTTCTCTAAAATTTGGGTTTGGAATGAATGCATATGAGGATACCTCAGGACAAATTTTTAGACCTTGAGGACTAGGAATTTTGAAGATACAGCAGAATCAATATAAGATAATTCTACCGAAGAAATCGGAGAAACCAGGGATTCCTCCTTTGAGAACTTCTGTCCACCGATCAGTTCAAAAAGGAGGACTATAAAAATATCCCTATTATGGTGCATATTTATATGGATTAATTTTCTCATTCTATGGAGTTTCAATTTTTTATTGTGGGACAATACGAGACATTGCGAGAAGAAAACTAGGGCATACGATATTTTGCAGTTTTGTCCAGTGTTTTGGGAAAATGAGTATGTTGTACAGTTCACCTTGAGCAGGAAATTTTTTCTATCCAATCATATATTAAATTTACCTAAGTTGAAAAAATTAGGGTTTTTCTATCAAACCCTGGGTCCACCATAAGTAGTCTTCCAAAAAATCTTTCAAGCAAACATCAAGTTGAAACAATCCCACTGGTAAGTTCTATCCTCTCTATTTCCATTTGAGGTTTTCTTTTTTATCATATTAAAAAATAGTACCAAGCTTGAGGACAATCTTGAAGGATCTAATAATTTTCGAGCATCGAAGTAGAGAGTGCTTCTCATACTTGAAGAATCGTGACTTGGATAACTATGTCAAAGAAGAAGCTGGAAATCGAGAGGGAGATGAATACATTGAAGCAAAGAAGAAGAAGGACCTAGTCAAAGGGAAGAGGATTATTTCCATCTCCATTGGATCTCACATCTATAATCCTTGAAGACTCCTAAGTATATTTTTGATGCAATTACCAACTTTTATGAAGGAAAGAACATCAACAAGAAGATGACCTTGAGAACTCAACTCAAGGATGTGAATATGCAAATGAGAATTCCAGCATGTTTCAGAAAGCATACCAATGTTTCTGTCAAATGCAACCAAGGATGAATATATTCCATCTAAGAAGAAAGCAATGGAATATTCCTCAAGTGATGAGGATTATGTACTTTGATCCAGAATAATTCTATTTATGAAGACGAAGATCATACTCTTATCTACGTCAACATTGGATAAGAAGGGATGCATTTGTAGGACACACAGATTCAACACCAATACATAGTTCTATGTGATTTGTGATGTAAGAAGCCTTTCTCGGTATTTTCGTTCATGAGAAAGATAGGCACAAGTCCTTAGAATCAAATGATGAAGTAGAAGCATGTTTTCAGATATTCTAGTAATCCATGCAAGGAGACAAGGATCAAGAGGGAGTCCACCAACCAAACAAACAAATATAAGTGTTTAATTGTCATTTCATTTATATGTACTTAGTTAAATGATATTGTTTAGTTGTGTACATATTTATATTCAGTTGATGTATTATGCATGATTGGGTTTCTGCATTCATGAACACTATTCGACTAACTTGCATGTGATAGTAATTATCCTATGGTGTTGTACAACATTCCATTGCTACTTATCTAGAATGAAACCTCTTTGCTGACATATTGAGAGTAGCTCACTCTTAATAATGTTATGGTAGAGATGGAAGGTATCTAGAAAGTTACCGTATGTATACGAGATATGGATGAATGTTGTAGCATTGGCTAAAATAATTGCATGACTATGTGACATATATATTTATGCATTATAATTTGTCACTATTAATATGATTTTTTGGAAATTATGAAATGTTTCTAATCATACAACTAAATTTGAATTGTATAAAATATCATTTACAATCGCCTACAAGAAAATAAGGATGATACTTGTTCTAGACAACAAGTGATGACAATCCAACTAAAGGATTCAGTCAAAAAAATGTACCTGAAGCTCCCAGATTCAAAGACACCATGGCGAAAGAAAGAAATTTAGAAGAATATAAGAATCATGATATGTCCAAACTACAGAAAGTGATATATACACCTCTAGAGATGAAGACCATATTGGGAAATAGAGATCATCCAAGATGAATAAAAGTATGACAAGAATTCCAAAGAGAGTAAGAGGCCTTGGAAACACTCCAGTTTTGTGGCACTTTTGAGTGACATCATTGATACATATCCTTCTAAGATATGAAGAAGAATCCAAGAAGAAATGGAAGGAGACTATTATCAAAGAGTACCAATTGATCATGGAGAATGATGTATAGGATGTGGTTTCGAGACCTAAAGGGAAGTATGTAGTGTCTTCCATGTGGATCTACAAGATCAAGCATTCATCAAATGGTAGCATCAAGAAGTACAAAGAAAGTTTTGTGGTTTCTCTTAGAAATATGGATTAGATTATGGAGAGACGTGCTTTGTTGAATAGACACTCTTCTCCAGTGGATTAGAAGTGCATATAAAGTTGAGAACCACATGTGCACATAAGGATTTGTACAAGCTCATAAGGCACCCATGGGATAGTACATACAGTATCATGAGGATATTGAAGATAACATAGAGTGATGGAGATCTAAACCTTTGCTACAAGGTCGAAGATGGAGGCCTATAGAGGACAACAAGCTCACAAATGGGTGCAAGAGGAATTTTCAACAAAGTTAAATATAGAGGATATTGGTATCCAATGACCTTAAGAGATGAAATAGATGGATACATTGAAGATCAGTAGCAAAGGAAGCTACCTGTCACTCTAGTATAGAATGTTTCGATACATAGAGTACAAAATTCAGAGGGAGGATGGTGCTCTGCTTTAGAGGGAGTGTCTGCACAAGATCTCCGAGTTCAAGAGTCTTGACATGGTACTACAAGATGGACTGCTTCCTAATGAGCTTAGCCTTTACCAAGATTAAAGAAGAATCCAACATTTACTTCAAGGTTGATGGCATAATATTGGTGATACTCCTGCTCTATAGGATGAACTCATTGTAGATGCAGAGAGGAGACTTGGTGTTAAATTTGAGATGTAATACCTAGGTATGATGCACTACTTCTTAGGCATGGAGGTGTGGTAGATTGTAGATGGGATTTTCCTTTTTCAATGAAAGTATTTCGTAGAGATTCAGAATGCTAGATTGCAAGGAAATGACCACACTTATGGCATCAAACTTAAAGCTACTGGTGATTCTTCATCATAGGTAGTTGATGTCGTAATGCATCATTAGATTATTGGTTCATTCATGCACCTAGTGAATATGATACTAGACATATGCTTTGTTGTGAACACCCTGATCCAGTTCCTGAGGAATCCACGACATGTTCACCTAATTGCTACAAAGCATGTATTGAGGTACCTAAAGGGTATAGTTGAGTATGGGCTCAAGTATGACATGAATAAGAAGATTAACCTACACGGTTATGTTGATTTAGATTGGTCAAGCAGTGCCATTGGTAGGAAGAGAACTTTAGGATGCTGCTTCAGTTTGGGATCCGATATGATCTCCTAGTTTAGAAGGAAATAGTCATGCATGGCATTGAGTATAGGTGAGGTAGAGTATGTCATAGCATGCTCAGACATTTGTGAGGAATTATGGCTTCAAATGCTAATGTCTAATTTGTTTAATCTCTAGCTAGAGGCAACTTATTATATCTTTTATGACAACTAGAGTTACGTGAAGTCATGGGAGAACCTAGTGTTCCATGACAAGTCGAAGCATATTGAGATCAAGTATCCCTATATCCATGATATTGTGAAGAGAGGAGTAATGAAACTGTAGTACGTTGCGATGAATGAGAAGATAGCTGATTTGTTGACCAAGTCATTGGCCAGAGTTAAGTTCAAATAATTTAGAGAGAGACTTGTTGTGATCTAGATCGAGGTACCTAGAAAGAGGCAGTGACGATATCTTGCATGGTGGTAGATGTGGGTTATTCTTGGAAGTAATCATTCCTAGCATGCTCCCATGCTAAGAGATGATGAAACACCAGAAGACATAGATGCACTAGAATGATATCTCACATGGGAAGGAATACATGTTATCCCCGGATGTAATCATTCCTAGCATAGATAACAGGTTTTCCCAGAATGTAATGAGTCGTGTTAGATCGTCCTTAGATGTAATGATTTATAGCGTATCATATAGGTTATCACTGGATTTAATGAGTTCTAGCGTATCATACAGGTTATCACTGGATGTAATGAGTCCTGGAAGGTCATCCTTGGATGTAATCAGTCCTGGAATTGTACGCAGGTTATCCTTGGATGTAATGAGTCCTTGAGGCTATCCTTGAACATAATGAGTCCCAGGATGGTACGCAAGTTGTTCTTAGACGTAATCAGTCCTTATGTATCCCCATGTTGGATATCATGATAGGTCACAATGTACTTGGTGTGTGCCTAGGATATTCTTGTATAGTGGTAGATGCAGGTTTTCATTGAGACGTAATGAGTCCCAGCATGCTCATATGTTGGTAGAACGCATGTGTTCTGGGGTATGCATCTGAGATATGATCCATGTATGGTGATGAGATGATATGGATACGACAAGATGAAGGTATGAAATGTATATTATTACAGTGGAAATGTAATGAATGGTGCTGGGTTGTACCTACGTGATGGATTACTCATCGATATGATGAATACCCAGATGAAACATGGTTTTCTTTGTTGAAACTTATTAAGACAGATAGATATGATAGATATCACTATTTTAATGATTGAAAAGATGAGGACTATGGTAGTGTTGACATCCCGAGATTGTAGACTACTGGAAAAACTACAAGGAAGTCAACAGAAGGAAATATCCCAACTAGAAAGGATTTGAATCAATCCCACACAGAGATGATTCTATCCACGTGTTGTTTGGGATGGATAAATCCTATGGATACGAGGTCTCCACTGGAATAATTTTTTTTTAGATCAAAGAGATCTGATATTAGGATAAGTGAGAAAATATTCAAATTAACCAATTCCTAGACTTGACAACATGTCCTTAGACAAAAAAATTTATTAATGAAGAAGGAAAATAATTACATCACAGAGATGTGAGGGCCAAGTCCCGAAAGATTACCTCACATGGAAAACTCGATGGATTTAAATATCCAAAGAGTAATAACTAATTTACCGTTACTAAAACTAACATAGGGACACCTCACATAATCACGTGAGTGTGTAGATTCCCTTTTACATTTATTAAACTAAACTTCTAAACATAACATTTTGGATCATAATTTCTAACAATTCCCCCTTTAATCCAAAAATTGTTTTGAACAAATACCAAGTTCATTTCTAAACTTATCAAATTTGACCCTTCCAAGAGATTTTGTAAAAATATCTGTAGTTTGATCTTCTAATGGACAATACTTTGGCTTGATGATTTGTTTGACGACGAGATCCCAAATGTAATGATACTTAGTATCCACATGCTTAGTCTTTGAATGAAAAAAGAGATTTTTGGCTAACTTGATTTCTAATTGATTATCAATAAATAATGAAGTTGCTTCTTTCTGATCAACTTTGAGGTCCTGCAAAATCTTTCTTAACCAAACTATCTCACAAGCAGCTTCCAAAGCTGAAATATATTTTGCTTCTGTTGTAGAATTCACAATTGTATCCTTCTTTTTACAACCCCATGCCACTGCAGCTGATCCCATATTCATTAAGTAACTTGAAGTAGATGCTTTGTTATCAACATCTCTAGCAAAATACACATCTAAAAATCCAACAAGCTTTAAATTTTTGTTTCTTTTAAACTAAAGTCCAAAATCCTTTGTTCCTTGAAGATACTTTAACACCCTTTTTGCTGCATTCCAATGACTTTCTCTAGGTTCCTGCATATATCTGGAAAGTATGCTGACTGCATAAGATATATCAGGACGAGTATTCATCAAGTAAATGAAACATCCAATTAACTGTCAATATCTAGTACCATTTACAAGTCCCCCCCTTCAAACTTAGAAAGTTTTAAATTTTGCTCCATGGGAGTAATCGCTGGTTTACATTCCTCCATTCCAAACTTCTTCAATAATCTAGAAATGTACTTAGTTTGAGAAATAAAAATGCTTCCTTCCCGCTGCTTTACTTCAACTCCAAGATAGTAATGAAGTAATCCCAAGTCTGTCATTTCAAAACTTGTTTGATGTTCTTGCTTAACCTGAAATATATGATCATTATTGCTACATGTTATGAGAAAATCATCAACATGCATAACCAGGATGACTAATTTTTTTTCCTGGATTCGAAGATACAAAGTATCATCTCACTCACTACGAAGAAAACCAACTTTCTGTAGGTAGGCATCCATTTTTGCATACCAATCTCTAGGAGCCTGTTTCAATCCATACAATGCCTTAACTAGTTTACAAACTTGATTTTCTTTCCCTGGAACCTCAAAACCAGGAGGTTGAGTCATATAAACATCCTCTTACAAATCACCGTTTAGAAATGCACTTTTTACATCCATTTGATGCACTTTCCATCCATTTTGTGAAGCTAAAGCTAGCACAATCCTGATAGTATTCCATTTTGATGTTGGAGCAAAAGTTTCTTCATAATCAATCCCTTCTTTCTGAGCAAAACCCTTTGCCACCAATATTTCCTTATATTGATCAATATCTCCATTTGCTTTGTACTTAATTCTATAAACCCACTTACAACCAATGGGTTTAACATCATGTGGACAATCAACAATTTTCCAAGTATGATTCTTCATTAGTGCATCATACTCACTTTGCATTGCTATTTTCCATTCATCATATTCAATTTCTTCATTAAAAGTAGCTGGTTCAATAACTGGAAGAGCAAAAAATTTCTGAACCCATATTAGAACTCCTTGTACCTGTTTTGCCTTTCTCATCAGACTTAACATCCTGAAGTAGCTTACGGTTGCCCATTTTGGTTGCTTATTTTCAATGTTAACTTGATTTGAAACATCCAAGTTAACTTGTGAAGAATTCAAAGTATCTTCAACCTGTTCGTTATCCTATACTTCTGAAGTGGAATCAAACTATTGTTCATTCCTTGTCTTGTTTAAGTGTTCCATCCTTATTTGTTCCTTAGTTACTCTTTCCTCTAAGTGACTAAGTTGTTTTTCAACCTCTTCTACACTTAAAATTTCTGTTTCATCAAAAATCACATCCCTACTGACAATAAAATTTCCATTTGACAGAAGCCTATACCCCTTTTTCTCATCGGAATAACCAATCAACATGCACTTAATACTTCTAGACTCTAACTTCTTTCACTTTTCTTTTGGGACACGTGCATAACAAACTGAACCAAAAACTCTCAAATGTTTGACCATAGGTTTGAATCCATACCAAGCCTCAAAAGGAGTTATTCCATCAAGTGATGACGAAGGAGATCGATTCCTCCAATAAACTGCTGTATGAACTGCTTCAGCCCAATAACATGAATTCAACCCTTTCAAAAATAACATTGCTCTAGCCATGCCCAATAAAGTCTGATTCATCCTTTTTGATACTCCATTTTTCTGTGGAGTATAAAAGTTGGTCAACTATATGTTAATCCATTTTTCCTGACAATAAGTCAAAAAATTATTTGATGTAAACTCACCACCATTATCAATTCTTAAAGTAGCAATCTTTTCCTTGGTCGTTGTTTCAACCAAATTTTGAAATAATTGAAACTTTTCAAACACTTCTGATTTTTCCTTCAAGAAATAGACCCAAACCATCCTGCTAAAATCATCTATAAACAACAAAAAATATTTACAACCACCTAGTGAAGTTTCCAAAGGATGACAAACATCACTATGAACAATTTGTAATCTCCTTGTTTCTCTCCAAGTGCTTTTTGAAAAAGCTATCCTTCTCTGTTTGCCTTAAATGCAAGCTTCACACTTTGCATTTTCCTTCCAAAAAGTAGGCAACCCCTTTACCATTCCTTGTTGTTGGAGTTGTACAAGACTATCAACATTCAGGTTCGCAAAATGAATGTGCCATAATCTAATAGGTGAAACATGAGTTTCAGCTAAACTTGCAAATTCCTTCAAATGTTCCTTTGATCTAGGAATGACTGTTCCCTTCATCCTAAGAAGCTTTCTGTCTTCATAACCTGTCATAACTATTTTGTATGCATCCTTTTTTGAATTAACCAAAAGAATACCATCTTCCATTACAATTTGATTTCCTAATTGGCGAATGACAACTAAAGACAACAAATTTTTCTTAAATGTAGGCACATACCAAACATTAGAAATCAATATTTATCAAATTCCTTGCAAGTCAACCTTGATTGTTCCTTTTCCCTGTGGAAAATGAATAGAATCATCTGCAAGAAAGATTGAATTTAAATGACAATCTTCATAACTCCAAAAGAAATCTTTCCTGTGTGTCATATGCTGAGTAGCCCCTGTATCCACAATCCAAGCATCTTCAAAATAATTTTTGAAACACTAATAAGATTGGACAAAATTCGTTGATTCCAACTGATGAACTTGAACAAAATCCATTGATTCTGATTATCCAAGTGCTGTAAAAACATATTCACAATTTTCACTATCGTATGTGTGAGCATAATGTGCCACTAATGAATATTATTTAGATTCTCTTTCTTTTATAATTTTTTCATATGAAACTCTACAGTCTGAAGCATAATGTCCAACTCTATTACAATGAAAACACGTGACCTGTTTATTACCTCTTCCTCTTCCAGAGACCTGTTGGTTTTATGAGCCTCTTCCTTGATTTCTTCCTCTTCCTCTTTCGTGGCCTCTTCCTCTTCCAAAAACATGACCACGATCTCTGTTTGAATATTGAAAAGAATTACGTTGTTGTTCATTCTTTCTAAACATTTCCCTTTTGATGATTACCTAAAGACTGTTTTCTAGTACTTGCGACCAAAACATCTTCTCCTACTTGCTTTGTTTTACCAAAATTTTTATCATGTGTGGCAAGTAATTCACTTAGTGTGTCAAAAGAAATATTATCCAATTTATTTGTAATCTGTAAAGTTTCTAAAAAATTCTTATATGTCTCAGGAAATCCTGCGATCAAAATGGTTACCATCATTCTGTCCTCAATTTGATAAAAACCAGCTCTTGAAATTTCTTGTTTGATATTCTTCAATCTAGAAATGTACTCCATGACATCACCTCCTGAAGACAATTTTTGTTGAAACAAATTCAATTGGAGATCGATTTTCTTAGCTTCACTTTGAGAATCAAATAAATATTTCAATGTCTTCCAAGCTAACCACGTACTAGAACTATTTTCAATATGCACAAAAATATCATCAAAAACAATACTATGAATCAATGCTAAGGCCTTCTCATCTTTTAGTTCCCATTTTGCAAGCTGATCAGGAATAGTCGGTTTGGTAGGCTGAGCATTACAGACACCATTCCACAATTCATTGTAAATAAGAGTGCTTTGAATATGACAACTCCAAACTTTATAATTTTTCGATCCTTCCAACTTGTCAGATTCATTAAAAAGACTTACAACTCTGGACATTGTAAAAGAAAAATATACCTTATAACTCCAGAAGATGTGTATTATGCAAACCTTATAGATCCAAGAATTAAAAAACAAAGCACCTTATGTCACCAGAATAAGCAATCACCTTATATCACCAATAGAATATTTTATGCAAAAATATCACCACCAACACGAAAGCAAAATTACACATCAACAAGAGTCACCATGAAATAAATACTGCAAGAAACACCACACACCATTCAAAAGAGAGCTATTGGGGCTTGGCCTTGACCCACTTATAGCCTCAAGGAAAGAATTTCATAGAGCTTCACTTTGGTCTAATCAAACCTTGAGTGAAAATACAAGTACTCCTTATGATGCCAACAATGCTTCTTATTAATCCAATTCCCAATAAAAAAATGCACCTTATCACTCCAAAAAATAACAAATCTATATAGGTGAATTGGAGAGATACAAGATTGTTGAGTGGGAGGTCACAAGTTCTAGTCCCATCAACTCCAAAAATAACCTTTGTTTTTTTTAAAGTTTTATTTCTCCACTTTTTTCTTCTTAATATAAAAAATCTCCAAAAATAAAAATGAATAATAAATTACCTTATCTCTCCAAAACAACTTAT
>LPNX010214133.1:109516-209258 GCA_001517045.1 Pseudotsuga menziesii
ACTGAAAAAATTATACAATATTGTGAACTCTTCTTTCTCTACGCTAGAGTTTTGTTGGTTCTTTTCAACGTTGGTTTTCTCTCTTCAATGCCTGCTCGTTTTCTCTCTTCAACACTAGTTTTCTCTCTTCAATGCTTGCTGGTTTTCTCTCTTCAATGCTAGTTTTCTCTCTTCAATGACTGCTAGTTTTCTCTCTTCAACGCTAGTTTTCTCTCTTCAATGCCTGCTAGTTTTCTCTCTTCAATGCTTGCTGGTTTTCTCTCTTCAACGCTAGTTTTCTCTCTTCAATGCCTGTTGGTTTTCTCTCTTCAATGCCTACTGGTTTTATTGTTGGTTTTATTATCTCTTCAACGCTGTTTTTCTCTCTTCAATGCGTCCTCCAAAACAATGTGGGTTATGCTGGTCTTTGTCCTTCCTACGCTGGTGTATGTCCTTCCTACCACTGGCTATGCTATCTCTCTCAGTGAGCAAGTGGAATAAGAATGATTTAAAAAAAAAAAGAACTTATATCTATATTCCTTTTTCTTTTTTTAATTCTCTTCCACAAGATTTTAAATAACCTTGCCTTCCAAAAATACAATATTTACTCTCTCCAAGTAAAAATGAAAAAACTAAGGTAATAAAAAAATCTTTTCTGCATAGATTCTTTTTTTTGACCCAAAAGAATAGGAATCATTAACTTACGGTCAATATTTTGCTATTCCAAAACCTTGAAGGTCACCTTCTTCAAACAACCTTTAACACCTTCCAACTAGGTTCCAACCAGACCAAGATTCAACTGCGTGCTTTGATACCACTTTGACAAAGTGTCCTCAGACACAAAACTTTATTAATGAAGAAGGAAAATAATTACATCACAGAGATGTGAGGGCTAAGTCCCGAAAGATTACCTCACATAGAAAACTCGATGGATTTAAATATCCAAAGAGTAACAACTAATTTATGGTTACTAAAACTAACATAGGGACACCTCACATAATCACGTGAGTGTGTAGATTCCTTTTTACATTTATTAAACTAAAATTCTAAACATAACATTTTGGATCATAATTCCTAACATGGCTAACCATTTAAGAAAACTTAAACAGGATGAAAGACAGATTTAGGATAGGACAGTTGTAATATATAATAGGAAAGAAGAAAGTGATTACTCAACATACAAACATGAAATCAAGATCAACATCTTTCACCAACTTTAAATAAATATCAACAATAACAATTGAAAAGGTTCATCAGAAATATTATAGTTGTACAAGATGTCCAAGAGGCAATACTAATTAACAAATTGGTATTAGAGATCAATAACTAATAATCAGTTGTGAAATAAAACATGTGAATCAAGTAAAAAAATTCATTTAATGCACATTCAATGTGTAAATATTTTAAGGAAAAATCGATACGTGATCCAACACATCAATAGATAAACAACTAATAACCAATATGCCAAAAACATGGAAGAAGGACTAGAATCCATTAAATAAATTTAATGAATAACCATAAAACATAACATAAAACGACAGTGCAATTTTATTCTCTTGCAAAAAAACTACAAAGTACAAAAATCACAAGCTTTCATGTTATGCACTTGGCAGTCTGTTCTCCAGTATAACTTCTAGGATTAATCTCCTGAGTTCCTCCCCTCTACTTGGGAAATTCCTTCCCTTTAAATAATATTACATATTTTACAAAAAAAGTAAAATTCCCAAGATGTGGGATTAAAAAATAATGTAGTTTCAAGGTTTTCCAAGGGCAGAATGCCACTTGGCATCTAGGTCCATCAGATATTCAATGTACTGATATTTTACATGGTCTAGGTGTACTTCTGTTTTGCATATTTGGGATACAATATCCCTCTTCTTGAATTTCTTCCACTCTCCAAGGTACACCTGTATTCTGACCATCGTAACATGAGGTATCTCGATCCATCTCATGATCTCTAGCTTTGTGAGTTGGTTGATATCCTGGATCTGCTCCTTAGTTGTAGAAACATGTCATTCAATTTATTCTAATTTGAGCTTAGGAGGAGGTTCTTGGTCAATCAGATCTAGAGAAGGAAAGTCCAGAAAACTGAGTAAGTTTCAGCAGCCAACCACCTACGTTTGCATTCCATCTGTCCACCTTTAATGATGGAATCTACCACACCAGAGATGCTCTCCCAGGTCTCAATCGTAACTTCAATTTTCTTGGTTTGAATTTTATCCATAATTGGAAAATCATGCGGTTTGTATCTGATATGTTTATGCTAGTCTAATACATCGTCAAAGGCCTTAGCTACTGCTATCCTGCGAGTATTATGATCTTGCTGGACACCAGACTGTCTCTCAAATGAGTAGTATAATTCCTGCATTTCATTGAAACCTTTATACAAACCCGCCATGATTTGATGGAATTCTTCGTGGACCTTGCAGGCTAGTTGCTTGAACTCATTTGTTGTCAATTTCAAGAAAGAGGCAGTTGCTGAAACTAGTTGAGAGTCCTTGAGATGTTGCTCAAGGATAACAATATTTTCGACCTATTTCTGATTGAGAACCTATGATTTCTCAAGATGTTGCTTGAGATGATCACTCTTCTTCCATAGTTTCTTCACCTTTTCTTCATTCTCTTGCTTAAGAAGCTGAAATTCTTGTTTGTGTTGTTCCTCAGGTACTTTCAGGTCTTTCTTAACCTTCTGCAACTCTGGTTCTTTATCCAACAAGTTTTATTCAGCTTCAAGACCGAATCAAAATTATCTCCTGCAAAATCCGCCATGTCAATTGTTGTGTCTAAGGCCCCTTGATTCATGTCAAGGGAATCATTCTTCCAGATGACTTGATTAAGAGCAGGAAACTATTTGATTTCTCCTTCCCTTGTCCTCTTAGTTCCTTTTTTCATCATTGCTTTGTAGTTCTTGCTCCAAAAATATTTTCCTAAAGAGACCACAACATCTTCACCAAAATATGCCATCCCTTCAGAAGATGAGATGGTTTCTTGTTGGGGATTGACCAGAGGATCAGGTTGAGATTGGGAAAGGGGAATTTACACATGGATGGGTGTGATGAATATAGGGGAAGTGGGAAAAATAGATGCAAGGGATGAGGAAGAAGTGAGAATAGGTGTATCAATTAGGGGAGAAGGAATTGTAGATATAGAGGAAATGTTTATTTGAGGAAGATGAAAACGTGGGGATGTTGGGAAGAAGAGGTGCTAAGGTGGTGGAAAGAATAGGTGGAGAGAAAGGGGAAGTTAGACTGGACACTTTTTCCAATATCGATGGGTCTCTAGTAGTATCTTCAATAATTGGGGACAAATTTAATTCGGAGAAAGAAAACTGAGAAAATGATGAATGAAGAATGTTCTCAGACATCTAGGTGCTGGGAACAAAATATTTCATGGAGGTAAGTATATTTATAGGGAATGTGGAAGGCCCACTTTCTTCTTGCAAGTCACTATGAATCTCATGAATTTTGATTTTATCTTGTGGTGGAGGTTCTACCTACTGAATTGGAGAGATCAACATGGGCACTTTCTCTTGAGGAGCAAGTTGAGCTGGTGGTGTTGGTTGTTCTTCCCTGGGTACTTCCTGAGGTATCTACTGTGGGTCAATAGCTGGTGCTTCTTGTTTATGTACCTGTTGAAGAACAAGATAAGTTTTCTGCTTCTTGGGCTAAGGTTCAACCTCTTTTGTCTATGTGTACAACTGAGAATTGAGCTTCTCAAGATTTCTCTTGAAATATGCCCCTTTATGAAGGGTCTCCAACATCTGTGAAGTCTGAGTTCTCACAGGGGTTTCCAAAATAGCCTTACCTTTATCCTTTGACTGAGAAGCAAGGGAAACATCAGAGCTTGTTTTCTGATATTTTGCTTCCTTCTCTATGTTTTGTCTTTGAAGTTTATCCTCTATGTCCAATTTAACCTTTCTGAAGTGGAGGGTGGATTCCTTGAGGTCCTTCTGATATTTGAAGACATGATCTTTAACATATGGGTCGGTAAGGTTTCTTGATTCTTCTTGAAAATCCATAGCTTCTTTGTAAATGCAATCATAAGGATCATCCTCATGAATATACTGAAACTTAGCACGCTCCTGGACAAAGAGGCTGGCCATATATGATTTTGAGTCATGCATTCTTTTGGGGATTTCCCCCAAATTCATATTAGCAATATCTTTACCCAGCACAGTTGCATGGGTGGAATTATGTAGAACAAGAGAACCTAAGTTCAATGGAAATTTAGGCCAATCATTTCTTTTATGCCATGCGAGTTTGGGAAAAAACCCATTAATGACAGTATGATAGGATACTTCTTGTAATACCATACGATTTGGAACTATCCTTGGAAATAAATGAACTGTGTTACTACCCCAAATTCGGATATAGGAGAAATACTCTCAAACATACCAATCACCGTGCGATGCAATCAATGCCCTGGCTCTATCAAAAAATGTTGGAGCATCTGCCTTGAAAATTTTATGGTACATTGACCCAATAAACAGGTCACAAATCTCATAAACTCAAGGGATGAAATTTTCCTCCCACATATATGAACAATAAATGTGTACTAGGAGAGAATTTTTATTCCAATTCCAACCTAAGGAGGGAAAATAAGAAGTCGCGCAGAACACATCCATTACATACACTGACATGTAAAATGTTGGTTTCCTAGTGGCCAAGGTCTTCTGGTATTTCTGAATCTCCTCCTTCATATTTATAGATAGAATGTGTGCCCAGTTGAATTCACCTGTAAGCCAAATAGGATGAGCTATTGAAACCCATTTGGCTTTGAACAAAGAATAATTTTTCGACCCATATAAATGATAGAACATGGTCGCAAGCAATGAGTAAGGTTCCCTAAACCAGGAAATGGGATATGAATTTCTTGGTTTTGGGACATAATTGGATTTTCCATCCAAGGATTTACTACCTCCTCATAGTTGAACCAGGAAGTGGCCTCATTGATAAATTTAGAGATCAAAAGATGTTTAGGAGGTCAAAGTGCATAAGCCTTAGAAAAAATGTCAGGGTGGAAGGAGGCTATAGGGGTATGAATATGGTTGTGAAAAATTCGTTCGTTAGGTTTTGCATTATCCATTTCCCACTTAATTGGGTCCATGTAGGGAATGAAAGGAGGTCATGAAGCAATGCCATGGAGCTAGGAATTCTAATTATTACATATGTGGGCTGGTCATGGGTAATTGTTGAGAAATCATCATTGTAAAAAATGACGTAAATCCTCTACTAATCCAAATGGAGAGTTTCATAAACACACCCACTATTAGTGTATAGTTCGTGGTTGGGGTGTTTGCTCCTCTACTCTTGTAGAGCCATCTTTGACATGGTGTTTCTAGGTGTGGTGGATTCCATTTCTATTTGAAATTTAGAAACCATGGTTAAAAACACTACTACACTTTTAGAAATAACAGGAAAAATAGTCATGAAGGGAAAATACTTACCGGTAGGAATATTTGAGAACCAAAAAATTCATGAGCTCGAGCAAGAAAAATCCGCAGTAAAAATATTCAATCATAGTAAAAAGCACAAGTGAAAATCATAAAAAATTCATAAATTCGAACATACTAAATAGCCCAAAATGCAACTACAAAATAGATCTAGGTCGTAGATCTAGCATGAACGGACGACTCAGATCGCAGCGGGAAACTGAAATGCGGGAGTGAAAATTTAGAAAGCTTTGGATTTTTTTTCTAGTTTCCTCCTTCCGCAATCTGCCTTGAGAAAGTGAAATTCGAAAAGAATATTATTAACCAATAAAAATTATTAATGTTCTGCATTCCTCATTTTGCATATGCAAAAGGCGGAAAGCGTAAAAAATGAAAAAGAAAAAGTGCAAAAAATGACTTTTCTGCCTTCCACAACCCGCCTTAGCGTAAAGAAAAAGTCAAAAATGAAATATAAATGTTTTTTTATGAACAAGGGATTTACACTTTCTGCAATCCACCTTAGTGAAAAGAGGAATTCGAAAACACAACTTTTATTGAAAGAAAATTGAAAATCCCATGATCCGCCTTAGCAGAAAGTGGAAGTCGGGAAAACGATTTTTGGTAAACCTACAAAAAAAGGAATTCTGCATTCTTCCTTGGTGGAATGCGGAATGCGGGTTGTGGAAACGTGAAAGAAATACTTATAAAAGAAAAAGGCACTTCTGAAATCCATAAAACCAAAAAAAAGGCTTAAGAGGAAAATTTATTAAGCTCAAAACACTATACTTATAGTTGAAGGATTCCCATAAAAAGATCATGGATTCAAAAGTCAATTTAAATATTAAGGGGATCCCATTTTAAAGGTATTAAAATGGGATCTGTTGCTGCCAGAAAAAATGGCGACTCGTTGGGAAAATAAGTTATCTCTAAATAGTTCCACATAAAAATTTCAAAGAAGATATGTCAGTGTAAAAATAAGTTTTAGTCGATAATCAAACATAACACTCATAAGAATAAAACCAGATCTAGTAGAGAAAAATATATGATTTCCATCTTACAATCCTTGAACCATTGATAGTGACACTCAACAAATGAGTAAGTCTCAAAAGCATTGAGGTATCTCTACAAGAAAGATGTCAATAGTGAGGGAAGTTTTAGATAAGATTCTGATAAAAACATTATATCTATCTCATGATTTTCAAACCATTAATCACCTTGAATATGATTTGTTTATTAGGAATACATAAAACAAATTTGTTTTTCCATTTTTTTTTACATAAAATGACAAATTAGTTTCAACAAGACCACTTCCCTAATAATGAACAATGCCACACACAGGTCTTACCTAGAAATTGAACAAGCTAGCTCTATCAAGAGACTCCTTGTCTTCTGGATTTTAAACCAAAAGCAATTACCATGGCCTGGTAACCACCTATTAGTAATTTTAGTCCAATTAAGGTCCATGAACATGGTTAGGCTAGATTGCGATAAGACCCCCTATCCTTGAATACAACAAGTTTTATCTTAAACCAACAAAAAAGAATTTACAAATCCAAACTACAAGCCATTACCCTAGTTTGGGAACCAATAGATGGTAGTGTCATTCATTGAGCATGTTTATGAACATGATAGTCTGGCTTGTGATAAGACCCCCTATCTTGCATATTACAGTTTATTAGGGTGATTTTATTAGTTACAAGGCGATCAAGGTGAGATCATAAAAGAATACAGGTTAAATAAGCTGTTGAAGGTATGCTACCAATAATCACTAAAACACCTGGCAAGAATACGAGAGCAGTCCTAAAAACTCAATCATTATTATGAGGATGTATAAAGATAGTGATCATTGGAACTGAGGATTAAAAGCAGAAAGTTAGCATAGATTATGGATTGCATTCTCATGAAGCTGTTGATTTGGGTATAAACCAAGTGGGAAATTTATGACATATCCAAATTAAAATTCCTTATTCAAAATGTTCTAGGGATAGACCACTTTTACCAAATGTGACTAGATATTGTAAGCATGCAATGTTTTGTAAAGAAAAAGAAACCAAAAAATAATCAAACCAAACAAAATCAAAAGAAAATCAATGAAAAACACACCTATATATAGGTAAGTGAAACTTACCTCAAGAAAAATACTTCTTGAGGAGATGGACATTCGTTGGATAAGACTCAGAAAGACCCTCCAACGTCAGCAAGAAGATAGTACCAGGGCCAATATTTTCTGTAACAATGAATGGACCTAACCATAGATGTTGAAACTTGGTATAGTCTCATTTGTCTTTGTGGGGCTTGTGCCACTTAAGTACGAGATCCCCAATCTGAAACTCACGGCTGGTAGAAGACTTATCATTAAACCATCTTTTCACCAATTATTGGTGGTGATATAAATTGTTCTTATATTTCTCCCTCTCCTCTTCTAGCTTAAGAAGAGTTTCGATTCGATCTTGCAGAGGGGAGGAATGATCATCTTGTTAACAATATTTTACATTATGTAGTGATGGGAGAAGAAGATTCGATGGTAAGACAAACTATTTGCCATAAACCAAGTATTAAGGAGAATTTCCAATAACTACCTTAGGAGTAATCTGGTCTTCCCTAAAGCATTAAAATATTTGTATGCCAATCTCTGTGATTGTCAGCCACATTTTTATTCAAGATATTGATCAAATTCTTATTTGAGGATTCTGCCAAAACATTACGCTATGGGAAATAATTAGTAGAATACTTCATTTAAATCCCATTTTCAAGGGCATACTAAGTAAGATCAATTGAATTAAAGTAGGAGGCATTGTCAAACACCAAATATTTAAGCAGTCCAAACCTGGTAAGAATGTTACTCTCCAAAAAGGATATAACTGAGTTGTTGTTAGAAACCTTTAGGGGAATTGCTTCTACCCACCGAGTGAAATAATTCGTTGAAGTCAAAATGTAGTTATGTTGCAATATAGAGGGAGGAGTAATCGGACCAACAAAATCCATCCCCCATTGTTGAAATGGATACCAGACAGTGACAAGTTGAAGGGGAAAGGCTGGCTTCTTCAATTTTGCAGCACATATTTGGCAAGGTTCACATTTTTGACAAAGTTATAGGCATATTTAAATAACGTGGGCCAATAATACCCTGATATTAACACCTTGTTGGCTATATTTTCTCCTGAGAAGTGTCCACCTGGAGGTCCTGCATGCATATCAACCCAAAGTTTATCATCCTCTAGTTTTTCAAGGCACTTGAGAAAGACACCATCATAATTTTTTTGGAACAACACATTATCAATGACTTGATAAGGTGTTTCTTTGAGTCTCAATTTCCTACAATTTTTGAATTCGAGGGTTGGAAGTGCGTACCCATGAGTAATATCAAATTTAATATCATCATACCATTTCGATGACGAAACAAAAATACCATCAATAGTATCAGTAGACATATCCTCCTCGTGAATGCATTGGCGTTCCTGCTCTGGGATATTTGATTGGGATGCTAATAAACAAAATCCGTACCCTTTAACCATCTTGGAAGGATTTATATCCAAATCATACTCTTGGAGCGTAGTCATCCAGTGAGCTCTTTTCTCTCCTAACTCATTTTGGATCAACTCGTTTCTTATAGCTGTGTATGGGACGATCACCTGCATCTTCGATTTCAACAAATAGGGTCTGAAATGTTTCAGAAATTTGTAAATAGTATAAGCTTTATTGTACACCTGTGTATAGTTTAATTCACCCCCTTTGAATGTAGAACTCATGAAAGAAACTAAGATCTCTACATCCTCTTCATTTTTCTGCGTAAGCATGGAAGCATAAGAAACATCAATAGAAAAAGTATATAAAATGAAATCTTTCGAAAAAGAAGGAGGCATCAATGCAGGAGCCTCCATTATAGCCTTATTAATATTCTTGAAAGAATCCTTTTGGATGTTAGACCACTTAAATACAACATATTTCTTAACCATTTCCTGAAGTGGTCTAACAATTCGTGAAAATTTGGGAACAAATATCCCGACAAAATTAATCTTGCCCGGAAAGGATTTCATGGATTTCTTTAAGCTAGGGAGACCAATTTTTTCAATTGCTTCAAATCTTTTTGGGTCAATTATTATTCCATCCTTCGAAACAATAAATCCCCTAAGCTTTTTTTCTGTAACTGCAAATAGCGGTTTCTTAGGGTTCAAAGAAATGCCATACTTCCTACATCTATCAAAAAATTGCCTTAATGCTAATAAGTGATCATGCAGTTTTTTAGAAAAAATAATAATATCATCTAAATAAACATGAACGACAAATTTATACATCAAACCTCTGAAATATATGTCTATATCTCTCTAGAAAGTCGCACCAGCATTGATTATCCCAAAAGGAATTCTCCTGTGGGAAAAGGTGCCCCAGAGTGTTCTAAAGGACTTGTCTCAAGTTGGTCGTAGTTTGTAATGAGAACCCGATTGTATCCTAAAATTCCATCAAGCAGCAAAACCATTTTTGAACCCAACACTCTTTACAAGATTTGTTACATCGATGGAACATGGTAATTATCCTTTTCAAATGCTCTATTGAGATTTCGAAAGTCCACACACAGTCTAATCTCTCCACTCTTTTTATGAACATGAACCAAGTTGGAAATCCACTGAGTGTGTCTGATAGGGAATATGGTTCTGGCTTCCAATATTTTCTCAAGCTCTTTCTGTATGGATGGTTTGATACTATGATTCATCTTTCTCAGCTTTTTTTTATAAGGTCTCGCATCTTGATTTAGGGGTATGTTATATTGCATAATGGAAGAATCAAAGGTTTTGAGATCATCATAAGTCCATGCAAAAACACCCTTGTATTCTTTGCATAATTTCACTAAATTTCTCTCCTCCTCAGGAGAACAAGCCAGGCCTATATTTGTGAGCTAAGGGTTTTTATCATTACCAAGATTAATAGTCTTATAATTTAGAGTAGAACTATTTTGCAATTTGGATTTCCTTTGAACTTATCTTGCAAATCGTATAATTTCTATAAATTGAGGACTGACTTAGGAATCAAATTAGAAGGAAAAGTATTGTCAGACAAAGACTTTCCATGTTCGACTTCATCTATAACAAAGTATTTGAAAGTGTCATGAGCTATGAGGAAGACTAATATCTCGACATCATGATCAAATATTTTCCAACTAGTTATGTTGTTGGGTATGGAAGGTCTGTACATGTGTTCGATTGAAAAGGTATTAGGAGAAAGGCCTTTGGGTGGAATGAGCCTAGATGCAATATTTGCTAGAAGGTATGCATCAAAGTTTTGAGATCTTGGGACAGATTTAATGTTAAAAGCTTTAAATGAGCTTGTCACGTCCCTTACTAATTTCTGATAATTGAAAAGATGGGTGGATAAACAATTGATCTGATCCCGGGGGCGAGCCCGGAAAGTCATCGAACCCGCTCGAAACAATCGGGACCAATAGGATCGTTTTTCTGATGTTAGTGCAAGTGAACATGAGCATAATATAAGTGTGTAACATAGAATCATCCACATGAAAATGAAAAACAATTCAAGCACATTAGGGACACGATTTGATTACGTAGTTCACCAGATCTCCTGGCTACGTCTCTGGGCCTACTCCAAAATAGAGTGACCAATCCATTGCAAAGATGCAAAAATACATAAGATACATCAAAACGGATTCACCTGCAGAGTCTTCATCATCTGTTCATCTCTACCGTAGCACCATAACTGCCTCTGATGGGTCACATAAGTGCATAAGCTATGGGACCCAATTGAAGACTGCAGAAATCAAGTAAGCAAATGCCTGCCTCTTTTGTCTCGAGAAGTTGCCAAACTTGGACATGAAGATATTTTCCCAATGTATCCAATCACACTCTTTCAACTAAATCTACGAGCCACGAACCTCGAGCAGATCAAAGACTTGCATAATGTTGCAAATCGCACTCTTTCAACTGAATCTATGAGCCATGAACCTCGAGCTACGCCACACGATCTTCTGCAGGATAGTCTCAATAGATGACAATATGTTTGCATGACAAGTGCATAAATAAAACCAACTTCACACTCTTACCAACCAATTCCTTCACCTTTGTCCTTCGGGATGAGAGTGTAGATGGTCGCTACTTGCCTTCAATTGCAAATTGAAATGTTGCCTCCTCGAACTGACTCTTCTTCTTTGTCTCCTAAGCTGGATCACCTTCGAACATGATGGAGCCATGCTTTCTCTCTGAGCTGGAACTAGAAGGTTGGATCCTCTCC
Source organism: Pseudotsuga menziesii (assembly GCA_001517045.1). Lineage (NCBI taxonomy): Eukaryota > Viridiplantae > Streptophyta > Pinopsida > Pinales > Pinaceae > Pseudotsuga > Pseudotsuga menziesii. The sequence goes on from LPNX010214133.1 coordinate 121,167, forward strand.
GATGCTTGCTTCCTCTATGGGCTACATCTCTCCAAACTTGAGCTCCCTTCAAATGCACATGACAAGTGCTTAAATAGGAGAATATACTCTTGGTGGCATGATACATGTGATTCTCCAAATTGGGATTAATTACAAATTGGTTTGGCTTTTAAGAACATGAACCAAAAATATGGTTCATGCCCACATGCCCATGGGTTTTCACATTTAGTTACTTCCCCATAATGACATTTACAAAATCCAACAATAATCCATTACATAACAAAATCCCTTTTTTAAATAGCATGTTGGTTTTTCAACCATAAACCAACTTGTTACAACTTCTTTACAAATATGGCATGTTTGTTTTTGGTTACAACCATGCATTAACTTCATAACAACTCAAGGAATAAAATAAATGAGTAATCTGTGAGTAATTTTTCCACTCACTTCAAATATTAACCATTTTACAATTTCTCATGAGTAAATGCATGAATGTCCTAAAAATAATTTCAAGAACAAACGGATGCATGCTAGTCATCATGCCACTTCATCATGCCATGTCAGCATGCCACATCATCATGCAATATCAACATGCTATGTCATCATGTCACATCACCATGCCATGTCATCATGTCATGTCAGCATGCCACATCATCATGCCACATCATCATGACACATTATCATGCCATGTCATTAGAATGCACTTTTTGACTACCACGTGGCATCTTGAGGAGTTCCACGTGGCACTTCAACCAAAATTTCCCCTGTTGGGGCCAAACTTCAAAACGCAATATCTTTTGCATCTGGAGTTCATTTGACACATCGTTTGCACCGTTGGAATCGGATTGATGATCTCTTCGACATGGTACTATTTTTGTTGCAATATGATGATTTTGAAAATTGGCCTTTTTAGATCCTCCTGGATCAATAATTGATCTGATTTCTCACCTATTTGACTATAATTTCAGAGTCCCCATAGCATTGAATAATTTCAGCTCCCAAGTCTACTTCTTTCTTGAGCCCTTGTACCAAGGCTTCGTATTCATCAATGTTATTGGTACACTCAAATTCTAGTATGAAAGCGATCATCCATTTGGTGCCTTTAGGGTCGATAAGTGACACAACCTGCACCGACACCATCTTTGGAATTAGATCCATCAAATAAAAGAATCCATGATGACAAATATAATCTAAAATTGGTATTAACATGATATACATTATGTACAATTTCACCAGAAAATGAAAAAACTTTACAATTGTTGATTTCTGATAGTCTATCAATATTCTAATTTGGGGAAGTGTCAGCAAGAAAATCACCAAAGTAAGAGTCAAGGGTGTAGTGTTTGATGGTTGTATCCACAAATATGGTTGGTTCACTTGGATCATTTAGATCCGTGACTGTCTGCTTCATGAGAGGCTCTCTATTGATCTTAAAATGATTAGGCCTCCCATCGTATGGCAGCCATAAGTGGGACCAATCAGTAGAAAAATATCCTTTCAGTTTTTCAGACTAGTCTCTGCTTAGCCACATACCATATGTCTCAGGAACATCAACCATTACAATATCCACTATTTGATGTATTCTAGGCTCAACATACAATGTTAAAAGGACATTTTTTAGTTCCCCTAAGACTTTTACTCTAGATCCGTCTAACTGCACTATTTGTGTAAGAAAAGACTCCCAAGTTGCATTTAACTTTCTACACACGGACATGGGCATAAAAATTGAGGATTCCCCTGAATTGATCATACAGTTGTGGACATTTCTATTAAAAATCTCAAAAGTAAGCAAGAAAGGTGGGACCCTTTTTGTACTAGACTTTTGAAATTCAGGCTTTGTTGAAAATTTCTAAGTTATGATTCTAAGCTTCTCTATATTTTTTCAATACCATATTCTTAGGTATACTCTCTCTAATGGATGGTATCTTGAGAAGTTCAAACAAATAAATATTCTCTTTGTCCCTCTTTACATCGTCCACCAAATTATATTCGACTTCGAGAATTACCTTTTCTTTTGGTGGTACTGCTTTACCTGTACTCTGAGCAGATGTCATTGGTGGAATCTCCTGTGATGTCAAGCCTTTACTTCTGGTGTTGTATGAATGTTGCAAATCAAATACAACTTATGTATCTTCCTCCTCCTCCACCATTGGTAAATCTGAAAAACAATTGACTGTGTTTATATATGGATCTTATTCTTCAGTTGGAGGCATTGTTTATGTAGCTTCTTTTCTAGTGTCATCGTGCATGGTTTGAGGTGTGTAATTTAAGGATTTAAATATAGAATAGATCTCATTAGAGGTGAGTGTCTCCCAAGGATTTGGAGGAGGTTGATTTAGTGGAGGATGGTAAGGTATTCTAAGTGGTGACCTTACCTGACCTATATTGTTCACCTGATTATCAATACTAGCTCTTTTAAGAGCTACCATGTGATTATAAATATTTTGTAATAGTTTCTTCATGTTATCCATTTCGTAAGGGTCTTTGTTTAGAGTTGTGGGTTTAGAAACATTCTCTTTGCTTCTCCTAGATGTCGAAGGATGGTCAGGTTCTTGGTTAGGATTATATTTTAGACCAAACATATATTTTTCTACTATAACAACCTCTGCAAAGGTTGCTTGCAAAGTATCCTTATGAGCACGCTTAACCCACATGGAAATAGTCATAGGTAGAACCTTAATATAGTATGCCACTAAAATTTATTCGGTAGGACATACCATGACATGGATCCTATTTTTTAAGTAGGAAAACCTTTGATTCAAGTCTTTAACTCCTTCCTTTCATTTTATTCTCAGATGGGATAATTCTATGACAAGGTCCTATAGGGTACTATCATATCCAAATTTATGGAGGAATAGTGCCTCAAACTATTTCCAAGAATTAATAGAAGCATCTTCCAAAGAAAAGTACCAGGTGAAATCTTGTCCCTCAAAAGTGTTCGAAAAAAATATACACACCACATCCTCATGTACCACACTCCCACAATAGAATTTGAGCCCAAAATCCGACAACTTCCATGTCTGAAATTCGACAATTTCCCATCATTTATTTGACAACCTAAATTTTTTTTGTCGTCAGTGGCAGGACATCAGATATTCGACAACATGCAAATACCCATCGATTTTTCAATGGTCTAAGAAGAAATATTTCACCACTAAGTTGTTGAATGTCCAACTTCAGGTCATCGAAAATATGACTTATCGACGTCGAAAATTTGACTATTCCTTGTCAAATGTCAGATAGTTCTTCAGTAAAAATTTAGGAATGTGTCGTCCAATTAGAGGCATGGGCTGTCAATTTTTTGACGTTGTCTTGTCGATTATCCGACGGGCTCTCTTTTTGGAGGTATGTCTACCTCGTCGGACGAGGCCACTGGTCATTGGAAAAATTGACGGGAAGTGGTCAAATTTGCGATGAGTACTCGTCAGTGGTATGACCATCAGATCTTTGGAAACCTCATCGGATGTGGCCACATGACATCAGAAATCCAATGAGAAATAGTATAGTTTTAAAAAAAATTCGACATCCTCTCTTGTTGGAGGTATGGTTGCCTCGTCGGACGAGCCCACTGGTCATCAGAAAAATCGATGGGAAGTGGTTGAATTTTCTACGAGTACTCGTCGGTGGTCCGATGGTTTCTCTCATCGCATATTTGGAAACCTCATCGAGCATGGCCACATGGCGTTATAAATCCGACGAGAAATTGTTTATTTTAAAAAAAAAATTCATAGGTTGTGCCTCTATCAACAGATGTGGCTCATGGGAACAATCCTCCTCAACCAATTTTCTAAATTTTTTTCATCGTGTGCATTGGAATCATTATCCTCATAGAACAACTCTAATGGTGGGTCCAAGGCTATAGTTTTGTCAAATTCATGGCACACATCCACAACATGAGTAGTTGACTTGACAAAATTTTCAATTAAAAAATCACCGACATGGCATTTAGACCACCAACCACTTCAAACTAGAATCCCACTTCCTCCTTCCCAATTGATGCACGAGGTTCCAACAACTTTGGATTCTCTAACAGTGATGTTAGATTATTTTGATATCCATGTAAGACTTACAACATTTTTTCAATGAGTTCTTGATTAGACTTCATCTTTTCCAATGAACAACTCTTGAGACTGTACTTATTAAGTGTTGGTCTCTCAACAAGTAGTCTGAAAGTACTTATGTTGGTCACTCAACAAGTAGTTTGAAAGTACTTATCACCGACAACTAATCGGGCTAGAAAAATGCACAACTCTGATAGCACTATAAGATCCCAAACAAAATCTGAGTGAACTTTTAGCCCACTATGGGTCTAGATCTAAGTCAACCTTTCGGCCACTGCATATGCTTTAACGTGGGATATTTTCTACACACTTTGAGTGATTCTACATGAACACTTATTTCATGAGTTCCATAGCATTTCAAAATTTAGTTTACGAGTTGAATCTTAGGTTCATATGTGATTTACATGTGCCAAGTATATGGTAGACTCAAACTTACAACTTGTACTTATAAATCCAAACCAAAAAATATAATATCTATATATATCATAATATCAATGATTTCAGTTTACTAACAACAAAAATAATATTTTAAAGATCTAATATACAACATTAAAGTTTGGCATAAATATGACCACAAATACAGAGTTAATGATGTTGTAGCTAACCTCCCTTTTGAACACAGGTAAATATTTTCATAGGTTTCTTGAGTTCTTCTCCCCTTCAACCGAACCATTCTGATTTTCATATCCAGGTTCATTAAAGTAAGGCTTAGAATTTAGTACTAGTCCTTGAATGGAAACAAGGATTTGTATAACGTTTAATGATGTTGCGTTCTAGACTTCATTTCCTTTTCCTGTTCAGGTGTTTAAAATACTGAGGTAGACTTTCCCACTCTCATACATATTTGGATTCAACCTTAGTCCACTAGGATGGTAGTATACCAACTTCAAATTAATTAAAAACCAATATAAATCCATTATATATTTCCATATTTAATATCAAAACAAAACTTAGATAACAATTTCAATTTCGAATCATACAGTTGTAATAATGTTCTTATAAGTGGTCCATCAGGATACTAGAATGGAAAATGAATATCAAAGAAGAAAATCCCATTCTGATATGGAGTCCCAGCTGCTCTGACAACCACATCCCTCTGTAAAAGGGATAAGAAAAGAATGCCTTTCCATAAATGTACCTAGTTTGTTTAATTCTGATAGTAGTGATCAACTGTGTCCTTTAAACTGAAAAAATGTTTGAACTGACATGACACATGACTACTAGAACTAGGTAAGATATGCACCATATATTCTTTTGTATGTTTTATATCAATTTTACTATCTATCAACTCAGCTAAATCAGAATCCACTGTTTCTGAGCTTGCTTCTTCAACTAAACTAGAATCTACTGTTTCCTAGCTTGCTTCTTCAACACTACTCTAGATGGATGGATCATTTTCGTCTCCACCAACAACCGAGATCTCTTGAGGTCCAACCTACGTAACAACAAATAAAAATTTAACCTTTAGGTAATCATACTACCAAAGTAAATTAATACTGTTCATTCAAAGTTAGTAGACCAAGCAGGAAAAATATCCAAGTATGAAGCTTTCTTGGGCCAAGCAGTGGAGTCAAAAGAGTAACAAACACACAGATCTCCCCTCAATTTTTCTTTCTTCTCAGATGTCATACCAAATTTTTTTTCAGTCATGAATTCTACACATTGCAGAAAGTGATTATCTTGGGTTCCATTGAGTGGATTTTAATTTTTTTGCAAGAGATTGTATTCATATACTTGTTTAGCAGCACAAAGTGACTAGTTTCAAGAAAACTCTACATCATTGGAAGAGTGGGATGTTACTTTTCAGCCTTGATACTAATGCATATCATGCAATATGATAGATAAAGCATTGTGAAAATAATTAAACTCATCCTTAACCCTCCCCTTGTCTGCTGCCCTAGTGCATCACTCAAACGAAATCCAAATTTAAGCATTTTAGCTGATAATATATATACAAGCATTCAATTCCAAAGATGAGTACTTCTAATGACCAGAAGATCATAATATAGTATTTAAAACAACTTTTCTTTTAAATATGTGAGATTACAAAAGCAACGTTAGAATTGGATTAAATAAGTGAGATTACAAAAGAAATCATTTTTCATGGGTGAAACTGCCCTCAAAGAATGAACCACTAATTAGAAAATTACAATTATTTTCTCTAGGCAAAGCTACCATGAAACCATGTTTTTTCTTTAGAATCACCTAGGACTTGTACCAGGCCAAAAGGGTTTCTTCATATTTAATAGAAAAATTAACATTGGTAGGATTGGCCCAACTTAAAACCATCTTCACCATTGAACATTAATCCCATTGATAGTAAATTAGTTTCTTTAGGTAAAGCTACCATGACATAGTGTACTTTTTTGGTCAGAATCACCCGAGACTTGTACTAGGTTGAAAGGGTTTCTTCTATTTAATAGAAAATGAGTATCAACATAAAGACCATTGGTGAGTGGCCCAACATTCCACCATATTCACCACTAAATAATGATCCCATTGGTAGTAAATTACTTTTTGTATGGATATGATTGTTAATTACTCAACCCAGATTGGAAAAAAGCATAAAGTAAAAATAGGATGCAAATAAGAGAATCAAATCTAAATGTAGCTATAACATCAACATTGAATAGTGACCCCATTGGTAGTAAATTACTTTTTATATGGATATGATTGTCAATTAATTGGCCCATATTGGCACAAAGTACTAATATATGGAAAAGAATATCAAGGAAAAATAGGATGCAAATAAGAGAATCAAATGCCTTCTGAATGTAGCTATATGTTATAGTAAGTTTAGTCTAATTTAAGTGTCTCAGATATTGAAAGCTCTCTCGGCCTTCTATACTATTGGAGACTGGCGTGCTATTATAAATTTCCTAAGATGAAAGCTTCCTATCTATCTTAGATTATCCATAATTCCTATAGTTGGTGTTATTACCGCAAGTTGATTTTTACGCGTAGTCACCAGCTAATTTATGAAAGAGTTATATTTGAAGAGAAGACTTTAAATTTGAGTATCATTTTGGGGAAGTATAAATCTCCTTAGGAAGTTGTAAAAACCCTCCAATAAGTTATATCATATGTTCATTTGATTCCACTGATATCTGCATTCTAGTAGCATGACAACGAAGTGATATAATTTAGACCCTATGATTGATTCCAATATGTCATGAATGTAAACAACCAAATATTAGTATTTTTTTCTTGAAAGTGATGCTTTGACAAGCTAGCATACACTCAAGAATATGCCTTCAGGGGAATTGGAACCCTAGTGAGAGACTAGAGAAGCCACTGCCCTCACGATTAAACCATAACCTCATTGGTAAATCCTGTAATTGAATACACGTAGCAAATGAATCTTATACATAACCAAAATAAAGTTTGCAACCACTCTATGCAGAAGGAAAAATTGACTGGAAATAAAAACGTGGTGCTAAAAAATGTAGAATTACAAAGGAATGCCTAGAATCCATCAATTGGATGAATTCATGTTAGATGTTTATTTGTCAGTGTAATGCATGTTACCAGAAATTTGACAAAGAGGTTCGTTCTTCTTTCTGTTTCAATTCCCAATCTTGTTTCTATTCCTATCTTGACACTAAATTAGTACATTACTAATTGATTTTAAATGCATAACATATGCAGATGAGGATTCATGTTCCTTATGTCCTGACACCCTCTAGACTGGTTTCTCACTCTGTTCAGTTTCCATTTCTCATTTCGATATGGAGAAGTAGTTCAAGAGATCATTTTTTCTTTATCCCAACTTGGAGTTTTAAGTGGTATAGCCTTCTTGAAAATTAACAAGGAGGGCTTAAACTATTTCAGTGATTTTTTGATAATCAACAGTACGACTTTGTAAGAAATCATAATCTACATTTATATTCAAATCCTTCAATGAATTTAATGCCTGGAAAACCTATGATAATAGAAACTTTGGTAACTAAAAATTTCCAAAGCAAACAATGCTCGGTGATGTAAGATTTACCTCTCGAACAACATAAATATCCTTCAATTTGCTCTTCTATCTCATGCATGGTAGTTTTCAACATGAATTCCAAAAAATATGTGGATGAATAAATCACATCAACAATATCATCCAGACTGTATTTTCCAGTTGTCTCTATTTCTCATATATGTCACCAATTCCCTTTTGGAACTAGGATATAATAGTTTGTTCCATTTTATTCTACGAAGTTGAACCTACAACAATCTATGCTGCAGTTGTGTTACAATAATATTTCAGTCCAAGTTAACCTAAATCTATCTCTATGAAGACAAATAGTATCAAACATTTCCATATCTAATAAGATATATGCATGTGTTACAACAGGGTAAAACAAACCAATGAAGGAGAAATAATATCATTCTTGTGATTCAATTTCTATGGTAAGGATCATTACACTTTCTTCTACCTTTCTTCTTACTTTTGGATGAAATAATTTTAAATGGAAAATTAAAAATGATAGATTTTACAATCAACTAATAAAACTAATATACCATAAACTAATAAAACTAAGATACCATACCACATGTTTTTTATACCAAAATGAAAAAATTATTCCATAATCCAATGACGGTAAGAAGAATTATGCGGATACCATATACTAATCCCATGGATTTTTTTAATAGATGCAACAATATTATGACTCATAATACTAATGGCCCATCAAGTGCACTATAAGTGGCATAATGCCATGCTTCAAATGCAAATAGTCTTATTCTTGTATGTGTGTTTTCTTAGCTTTCTGCAACTTTATTCTTGCATCTTACATGTTTTTTAGATTTCCATTATCTTATATTTAGGATTTGTTTTGCACTCCTACATTTATTTCATTAATTGTATTATTTAAGCCCCATTGGCCTACTTTTTGGTCATTTTTTGGACATTAATAAAACTATCTTGTTTAATCCTATCTTCCTTATAGTCTAGTTGATGAAAAAACATTATATACATTTTGATGCATACTATAACCAATTATTTTATTAGTTAGAAAATTAGTGTATGAGGAGTAATAGTTCAAACTAAAAGTGCTCCAAGTCCAGTGGGATAACCAAAAATACGGAAGAAAAAAGGAGGTATAGTTATAAAGCAAAAAACATTAAATTGTTGATGAAGAGTAGAAGCATCCAGCGTGGAAAAAAAAGTAAAGGTATCCATATAAATAGTGAAATTGAATTTGAAAGTGAAATAAATACACATAATTTATATAATATATCAAATATAATAAAATAACTTGAAGATATACCTTGTAAAATGAGCGGGAAACAAAAGCTGCAGGAAATTTTGATAAAATCAAGTATAAATCTGGTGGTTGTGTCCCATAACCTTTTGCAGCACCAAGTAAAACCATCCATTGTTCCCTATTTAACACATTACCCAAATTCTATCAAAGAATCTTGATTTCATTTCATTTCAAATGCATAACAACCAAACAACCTTTCAACATTAGCTTAATTTTTTCCATATTATATCTTATGATAAACCTCAAATTTGAATGAGCTCCCTAGAGAGTTTTAATTCATTGTTGATTGAAAAGGCCAAAGTGTAGATACCTTTCCTTAAAACTTCTATAAGTATACTTGGATTGGGACATTTAACTTATAAGGTGTAGTCATAGTCAATTGGGAACCATTTATATGTAACAAATAAGGAAGTTGATTAACAAAGGAACCATCAAACTCCAATCAGGAATAATAATCTAAATCCTATTTCCAAATTTCTTCCTAGATTTCTTGGTGTTAGTTAGTATTAGAGATAAAGGTGAGCTATAGGAAAAAGATTAGAATACACTAATTTTTATACAAATAAAATTCAAAAGGGTGAGCTAAATGTGTCACCCAATTTCACACCAAGTGAAATTGTTATTTCGAGTCATGAGCAACCACAAATAAAAGAATATTAGACAAATATTGTCTTAGTATGCTTCTATAGTAAAAGGGGAAGACTAATCCAATTAATTTCATTTATGCACTGGGTTATATGGGATTATTCCTTATCAGCATTTCACTTCAGATGGTTCGGGTTACAACAGATGCAGAGAGGAATTTTCCATTCCACACATTGTCTTCAAGGAAGATTCATTTTTACTATCACTTATAGCAGGTCATTTTTTATGAAAAACAATAAAATACATATATCACTAGCAACATAGTTGCAATTGATAATAATTGGCCACCTTGAGACATTCATGAAGAAAAGGAAATCCTTCTTAGTGTGTCAACTGAAAGTGATTGTCCATATACAGTGTTACATATTCTTTCTCTAACCAACAGGTTATAGTAGAAACATTATCTTGAAATTAGGTAATCTATTAAGTGTTTTGATTGATGTTTTTGGAAACTTGTCATAAAATTTTAATGGGAAAGAAATGTTACATGCTGAAAAAAGCTATCGCTAATCTGTTCCTAGAAAATTTTAGGGGTCGACTTATACTAATTTTTTGAAGGAATAAAAAGTGTATATCAACATATTTATACACCTACCTTTCATGTGTTTTATTGTGATGTGTTGGTTGTACCTTGATCGACAAGACTATCCCACTAAGGTTGAGATCTTGGCATAGTATGTTTACAAGACTTGGGTGTAAGCTTGATAAATACACATATTCTATGGATGGTGGAATGGAGACATGTCTGGCCCATGTGCTACACTACCTCTAGGAGGTTTTTTACCTGGGTTTGAATGACTATCTATGTTACTTGGACAGGATAGTATCATGCTTGTCCTTGGAATTTTCTAGTAGAGGATCTACCATAAAAGTAAGATATTAGACTTGTTTAAATAGTTAAATGGTTGATGTAATACAGGGACACATTCCTGGAAGGAATGGCATACCTATTACTTGAATTTTTGGTAAAAATCAATCCTATCCTTATATATCTTCTAGAATGTAGTAAAAAGGATTTAAGGACTGATACAGTTTGGAGGTTATTGCATGGCACAAGGTTAATCAACTCATTGTTTTATCAAATGTTGACTTGTCATGAGAGTTGGTTATCGATTTCTGTTATTATTTTTCTTCTAAGGATTCCAATGCATTCTCGCCTATGATAGGTGGATATTCTACTTTATTAATGGTTGGTATGGATTTATTTTCAACAGTTGAGATAAATGTACCTATAGTAGGTGGTTGATTTGTTCTACTGGATGTCACCTATTAAAAGTTGGGATTATCCATCCTAGTAAGAGCCCTTATACTACTCCCATGGTCTTATAGAGGAATAAAGATTGATTTTTTCACCTATGTATCAATTAGATATCACTCAATTGAATAACTCTAAACATGTTAATGGCTCATTTAACATCCCCAACAAACTTCATGGAACCGTGCCAAACATGTGGATGGAAACAAGAAAAGAATATGAGATCTAAATAGAGATAACAGTCTTATGGTAACATCCACAAAGAAAGCAATACAACATCATATTTTGATAATAATCCATTCTTAATCACTGATAAATTAAACTATTTAAGGTAATTTTTTAGATTATATAGAAAAAAGTTCTCTTGAATGTATGGTAATCACCAACATCAACTAAATGTGCGTGTGTGCACATGCATAAATACCCAATACACAGTTCAATCAAATAAAAGAAAACACAATTATACCTTGATTTGTGAAGCTTCTCATTGTCTTCTTATGCTTTACCTTTCAAAACATCATTCAACATACTTGAAATTTTGTCCTATTGCAATAGTTTCATGTTAGGACGCATCAAATAAATTTTTGTTTGTTTACGAAAATAACAAAAACAATCTAAATAAATACAATACTATTACAATGTAAATTACAACACTATTCAACTATTCAAGTAAATTAATTGTTAATAATAGATCACTTGATAAAACATGGAGAACCAAAAACACTATGTATATAAGGCCATCGATCACATCAAAATGCCATTTCTTTCCTCTTAACTATGAAAATGTTTATCAATGTTATATGTAACAAGTTCCAATGGAGGAGTCAAATAGAAATAATGAAAATTAAACACTCAAATTATAGAAATAGTTGTTTTTAATGTATTCTTCCTTAACATTGATTGAGCTCCTCTCTGTTTCGAGAATATTTTAATATTCTCTACTAAACAGGACCAACCACATGAAGGTGGAAGCTCTTATGCCCCCCCCGCCTCACATCATTCTCAAATCCCCAAACCCAATGCATCTACTTACAAATAACAATTTAATGCAAATTATTTCACTCAATAGCTGAAAGAAGATTTCATTAAAAATCATTCTTCAAATCATTAATTAAAGCATTCAATCATTCAACAGCTAAAAAAAAATTCAAAGAATATGTTAGTGATGATGATGATGATGGTAGTGATAGTGACGATGATGATAAACATGATAATGATGATGATGTTAGTAACTCTTTTAAAAAAAATAAGATAAAAGAATAGGTCTAATTAAATATTTACCTTTCAATATATTTCATTCTCTTCTTCATCCACATCATCTTCTTCTTCATCCAAGTCATCATCCGTATCATCAGATCAAGAGTCAACATTGTAAGGATTGGCCATATCATCATTGTCATCTAAGTCAGTTACACTCATCGTGTTATCATTGGTATAATCGTCATGGCATTGTCTACTACATCATCTGATTCAACTAATTCTTGGACATCTTCTGTTGGATCATCATCATCACCTAACTCATGTTGATCATGCTCTTCATCATCGTCTTCTTCTTCTAGAGAACCGTCTGCATTACCATCATCTAGGTTATACTTTACCGGACTTCCCCTTGGATCGTGTCTCACAACAAATGACCAGCCCACTTTACTTGGAACGTCCGAGTAAAATACCTATTCACATTGGCTTGGAAGAACATAGGGCTCTGTTCTTGGCCCAAACAACCTTGCATTTACCATGGTAAATCCATTATCATGTTCAACAATAGTTCTACTAGAATCACATTGATTCAATCGTAACCTATACCATTTGACAACGAATAGAACCACCTTGAAGGATTTAAAGCCACACTATAGAATATCTTCCAAATACCCATAGTATCGATTTTCTGAGAGTTTTGAATGTCTGTCACTTCTAGATAAAACATTGGTCACCTCAAAGACTGCAGATATCCCACAATCTGATATTTTCTTTGTTTCATCCAAATTTTTGATGCGATATCTACAACCATTGTAGACCATAGACTTATGGTGTTTTACCTGCAACAAGCAATACACGAAACAATTACACAATGATTCAATAGTTATGCATCAATACATGGAAAAGAACAACATGTACGTCAAAATGTAATTTGCAAAATAAAAGATTTAGAGTGATTGGTTAATATGGTTGCCATTTTATCTTTCAAACCATATGCGAAATCGATTTCCCTTTCTATAATATTTCTATCTCCATTGCGATGCGCTGCTTTTACCAATGAAGCCACACCTTCCCATGATATTCCATGACTCGATTGTTTGCATCGTTCAATCCATACATTAATCCATTCAAGATTGTTTGTGGTGTATAAATGAATTGCATCCCATTCTCGACCAACTGCTTGATGACAATAATCATTAAAATGAAAGACAGGTGTAAATTTACTGAACAAAGTATATGAGTCTTAATTGATGCAATAAATAGAAAATGAAATTAGAATATGAACGATATAATAAATATCCACTAGCTAATAATTACCTTTCACCTTCCTTGATCTACCTTTCCCCTTCAGTTTCTCCCCTTCAAATTTGTGATTGGAGTCTGGATCACAATGCAACGTAAATTGATCTTTGACACTAAAAAAGGAAGATATTCACTAATATACAACATGTTTTGGTATACCGCATATCCTTCCATCATAGAACCCTCAGGATGTGCTCGTTTTCTCACCAAACCCTTCATAAATTTCAAGTGCCTTTCAACCATCCACATGGACCTTGAGTGCACAGGTCCACACAACTCAATCTCCTCAACTTGGTGTATGAGGTAGTGTTCCTGTGCATTCAAAAATGTCGAAGGTAGATGCTTCTACATTTCACACATGAGACGAGGAATTTATCTCCTCCAATACTTTATATCTTCTTTATGGATTTCTTTAGATGTCAACCATCTACAAGTGATGCAAACCAATAACGATATTTAACAAAAAAAAACTTTAAATTACATATCATGAAATAGTGCACAAAAAAAAATATATAAATTATACAAAGAATTAAAGAAACACTAAGAAAAAACAAGTAATTTCTAGTTACCTCATGTATTTACCAAGATTATATATAACTTGTTTCGAAATGTTGTTGAAGTTGTCTAGGAGAGAGAGAGGTAGAACATACTGTATCAATATACAAACCATGCCATTTATTAAACAAAGAGTATACAAACAAGAAAAAAAAATTTGTAATAAAATGAAAAAGAATAATTATATGGACATAACAATAATAATTACCTTGATGAAGACGTGCCAATCATGTGTTTTGACCCCCGCAAAATCACCTTTTTTGTTAATATATTCTTCAAGTTCGCACAAAATCTAGTGGGAAATTTAATTTTTCGCATTAATTCTTTGACAACATTGCTTTGATGCTTTGTAAACATCCATGGAATTGAGTTTATATTAACTTGGTCTCCGTTGCTATGAAATTGGATGGTGTCTTTCATTGCACGGTTGCTTTCTTGAATGTATTTGCAAACTTTCACAACTTTATCTTTCTCCCTCCTTGGCTCCAGTACTCACCATAATGTTTCAATCCCATTCTTTCCAATATGCATTGTATCAAACAAATGAGCAATTTGTAGGTGCTCATAGTAGGGAAACCTACTGAATTGTATAGGATAACTTTTCATTCCTCGTGGAAGCCCATTAATTCCTTCATGATCAAGATGGGCATCATGAATATTAGTTTATAAATAAATTACATCATAAATCAAATATGGCCAATACAATAAACAACTCACAATAAAAATTAAAATACATAACAATTCATATACGATGATCCATACGTACCATGATGACGATTTCTATTGTATTGCATCTTCCAAAGGCGAGGTGCCATTCTCCATGGTTTTAATGCACTATCCTGCTTCCCATTGAAAATATTTTTTTCAATTGTTCTATACCTGTGATTCTTAGAGAGGAAATTCCTATACTCATCAAACACCTCCTTTCTTAAGCTTTTTGAGCGACGAGATTTGATCTTAGGACCACAAAATGGACATGCAAATTTACCCTTTGTTCGAATACCTACAATATATAGATATGGAATATCTATGTCAATTATAATTATATATATACTATATTAACTACTTCATATAATTAAATGCAATTAAAGTGGAACTTAAAAATACAAACTACAAAATTGGGTTAACCCAAGGGCATCGTGTATTGTCCATACAACCATTGCATGAAATTGAAATTTCCTTTTCTGTATTGGTCTAGATACGTCATACATAGTGGTTCCATTCCATAACTTCAGTAGCTCATCTATAAGAGGCTCGATATATACATTCATATCTTTGACTTGGAAATTACCTGATTGATTTGAAGTACATATAAAATATATAATTATGAGAACCATTAAGATATATAAACCATGCACAAGAGTAATTAAAATACAAAAATATACAAATGAATTTAGTAAACATAATATGACAAATGAGATGCCACAACTACATTAGAAATAAAACAGTTGTAGACACAAAATACCTGGAATAATCATTGACAACATTATGTGCTCCCTCTTTATTGACAACCATGGAGGAATGTTATTGTTGATAACAAAAATAGGCCACATATTGTAAATGGATTTCATCTGTGCAAATGGATTAACACGATCTGCTGCTAAATAAATCCTAAGATTACGTGGTTCTTCTTTAAAGTGAGGCCATTTTTCCTCCATATCTCTAAAAATAGAATCATCTGCAGGAATTCGAATAACATCATCTTGACTTTTGTTCTTGGCATGGTAATCGATAAATTGCGCTATGTTTTTGCACCTAAACATTCGTTGCAAACGTGGAATGATGGGAATATAACGAAGAACCTTTTGAGCACCTTTTTTGTTACTTGATCAGTTTGATATGTACTTATATGAAATTTCAGACATTCTGTTGCAAATTCGTGCTAATTATAATATATAACATGGTCATCGAGGCATGCATGAATTGCTTCATAATGTATTCCAATCTCTTTCATGAAGGAAGATAAATATCGATATGTGCGAGGTAAGATATTTGATGGTGGTAACAAAAATTCAGATATCAAGCTACAACAAAAAAATATATATAGTTAATGTAATAAATAAATAATATTAATGAAACACACTTCATCCATACAATGATCAATAATGAGTTAACAATACAATTATTAGAGGAATACAGATAAAATTTATGATGATCCTATATATGTGATGGATTATTTTACATACCTTAGCATCAGTGTGATTGATATGTTTGAAAGACCATTCATAACTTTCAAGTTCATTATCAACAATACAACAGAGAGAAGATTTGTTTTGGAGCCTTCATAAAGGGGTTCATGTGTCTTATCGAGAAGAGGTATATTGTGAACATCATCAAATTCATCATCATTTTCATTATCATCGTCATCGTCATCATCCATTCTAACATTAAATGAATCACGTATCAATGCATTTGTACCATCATCTTCAACTATGTTATCAGTATGATCATCTTGTTCAATATGATCATTCACTTGTTCTCCATTAAACATAGACTCTCCATGATCCTGATCGAGAACTTGTTCTAAAAGCACTTCCTCTGGATGATATGTCGTCAGGTGTCTTTCCTTTATAAATACATGGAAACATCAATAGATATATATTAATATAGGAAATGTTAAAATACTACATACATTTACCAAAGCAAAGAATATATTGAAACTTTATAATGCTAAACCTACAAATGGATGATATTCATTCCCCTCCTTAGCGTGTCCATGTTCCTTGCAATGTTTTGTGGATGTTGAGATCAATATTCATCTCCTATTAAATCCCTTGCATTGAGTACATGGACAATAACATTTTCCATCACCCCTTCATTTTGTTGCATCCCATAGTCTAGCAAGAAATTGTTGATTTTTTTCATTTGGATCAAGAATATTTCTATTTGGTATTTTGTCACAAAATTTGTGAATGAATACTATCTACAATCTTAAAAAATCAAGTTCCACACAACATAATTTTCTCAAACGAAGGTTTGTCGAAGAATAAAAAAATTCCCGCAAATTGTCTGTCGAAGAAAAAACAATTCCAGCAACCACCCATTGAAGAATAAAACAATTCTTGAAACCGTCCGTCGAGGAATAAATAATTTATGCAAACTATCCATCGCTTCTATAGAAAACATGTCAAAATGTATAAAATCTTTTACATTTATAAACGCACCCTCGTCGAATATCTGACGACGTGAACATAGTTACCATTGAAATATGTCTTCATTTTTAAGCCTAAATATGTCGAAAATCCAACACACTCTTCTCGGATATTCGACACAAGGGCCGTCGCAAATTTGAAATGACGCTGCTGCATAACTGACGTCAATTTGCCATTGAAAAACCTACGCTATATACGTCGAAAATTCGACGATGATAAAATAATTCAGAAGGTACAGTACTTTTCATCATTGCAATCCGACACATCCGTACGTTACGTCGGATGTCGTCGGATTATGTTGTCAGATTTTGGGTTCAAATCCTGTTGTGCCCTCAATTTGAATGCTTGCATGTAGTTCTTGATATGATCTTTAGCTGGGAACCTATAATCTAGATTGAATCTGGGAAGCCACTTTTCAGGTTTCTTAGGAAATTTATGCAATTTTCTAGAGATAAGGACTGCATCCAAGTCAAGCTAAGGTCTATTGAGATTGTTAGCCATTGGTCTCTCTGGTGGATATTCTAAAGATTTTGAGGAAATTTCACTATCTGAGGATTCTTCTGATGAAGATGGAGATGAATAAGGTGGTGTGGGTGGTGGTAATCCACCAGAATGGTTGTCAATATGTGGATATTTTGGGGACTGTTCTTTTCTCTCAAATAATGGGTCTGTTTGAATCTTGGGAGCTTCTAGTTGTTCAACAGTATTTTTTGTAGTTGAAATCACAGGGGAATTATGATTTGGGTGATTTATAGGTAAAGCATCTGCCAGGCTACAATTAACTTCAAATATCTGTTCAAACTTGGTGGTTATATCTTTGGTACTCTTCCTTAACTGTTCGAGTGTTAGAGTTCCTCTGGTTGGTGAGAAAAAGAGAATTTGCGGTCTGTTAGTGACCGGTTCCAAAGAAGGAGTGAGAGGAATTATTACCAGCTCTTCTACAGGTCATGTAGACGTAGAATCGTGCACATGGCTCCAAGTAATGATAGGTGATATGGGAGTAAGAGGGTTATTAGTGTTTTTCCTTGACATATTTCACAATGTCCCTCCTTCTAGCACCATTTTTTGATGGAAAAGCTGTTGGAAAAGCTACAAGGTAGTCAAGAGAAGGAAATAGCCCAACCAGAAAAGCATCAAATCAATCCCATACAGATACTATTCTATCCCCGAGTTGTTTGGGATGGCTAAATCCTATGGATATGAGTCCTCCACTTGCTCATAGGTTTTTCATATCAAAGAGATATGGTCTTAGGAAAAGTGAGAAAAGATTCAAAGTAACTGATTCCTAGGCTAACCGTTTAAGAAAACTTAAACAAGGTGAAACATAGATTTAGGACATGACAGTTGTAAGATATAACAGGAAAGAAGAAACTGATTACTCAATGTATAAACATGCAAATCAAGATCAACTTATTCCACCAACGTCAAATAAATATCAACAATAGCAATTGAAAAGGTTTATCCAAAATATTATAGTTGTACAAGATGTCCAAGAGGAAATAATAATTAACAAATCAGTATCAGAGATCAATAACTATTCATCAACTGTGAAATAAAACATGTGAATCAAATAAAAACATTCATTTAATGCACATTCAATGTGTGAATATTGTAAGGAAAAATTGATACGTGATCCAACACATCAATAGATAAAAACTAATAATCAGTATGCTAAATATATGGAAGAAAGATTGAAATCCATTAAATATATTTAACGAATAACCATGAAACATAACATAAAATTAAAGTGCAATTTTATTCTCTTGCAAAAACTTACAAAGCACAAAAATCACAAACTTTCCTGTGATGCACTTAACAGTCTGTTCTCTAGTATAACTCTTAGGCTTAATCTCTTGAGTTCCTCCCCTCTACCTGGGAAATTCCTTCCCTTCAAATAATATTACATATTTTACAAAAAAATAAAAATTACCAAGATGTGGGATTATAGAAAAATGCAGTTTCAAGCTTTTCCAAGGGCGGAACACCTCTTAGCATCTAGGTCCATTATATCGGCAATGTCCTGATATTTTGCATGCTCTAGGTGCACTTATGTTCTGCATATTTGTGATGCAAAACCCCTCTTCTTGAATTTCTTCCACTCTCCAAGGT
Organism: Pseudotsuga menziesii; assembly: GCA_001517045.1. Classification (NCBI taxonomy): domain Eukaryota; kingdom Viridiplantae; phylum Streptophyta; class Pinopsida; order Pinales; family Pinaceae; genus Pseudotsuga; species Pseudotsuga menziesii. The sequence continues at coordinate 140,671 of LPNX010214133.1, forward strand.
ACACCTGTATTTTGACCATCGCAACATGAGGTATCTCGATCCATCTTGTGATCTCCTGTATTGTGAGCTGGTTAATCTCCTGGATCTTCTCCTTAGCTGTAGAAAAATTTTGTTCAATTTCTTCTAATTTGAGCTTAGGAGGAGGTGCATGGTCAATCATAACTAAAGAAGGTAAGTCCATAAAATTGAGCAAGGTTTCAATATCCAACCACCTACGTCTGCATGTCATCTATCCACCTTTAATGATGGACTCTACTGCAGCACAAATGCTCTCCCAGGTTTCAATCATAACTTCAGTTTTCTTGGTATGAAGTTTATCCATAACTAGCAAATCATGCGGTCTATCTCTAATATGTTTCTTCCAGTCTAATACATTGTCGAAGGCCTTAGCTTCTTCTATCCTGCAAGTATTATGATCTTGCAGGACATCAGATTGTCTCTAAAATGAGTTGTATAATTCTTGCATTTCATTGAGACCTTTATCCAAACTAGCCATGGTCTAATGGAACTCTTCATGTACCTTGTAGGCTAGTTGCTTGAACTCATCTGCTGTCAATTTCGAGAAAAAGGCAGCTACTGAAACTAGTTGAGAGTCCTTGAGTTGTTGCTCAAGGATAGCAATATTTTCAGCCTATTGTTGATTGAGAACCTCTGATTTCTCAAGCTACTGCTTGAGATGATCACTCTTCTTATGTAGTTGCTTCACCTTTTCTTCATTCTCTTACTTAAGAATTTGAATTTCTTGGTTGTGCATTGCCTCAGCTGCTTCCAAATTTTGCTTAAACTTCTGCATCTCTTGTTCTTTATACAACAAGTCCTTATTCAACTACGAGACTGAATCAAAATTACCTCCTGCAAAATCCCCCATGGAAGTTGCTATTTCTAAGGCCCCTTGATTGATGTCAGGGGAATCAGTCTTCTAGATGACTTGATTAATAGAAGGCACCTATTTGATTGTGCCTTCTCTCATCCTCTTAGTTCCTTTTTGCATCACTTCTTTGTCCTTCTTGCTCCAAAAATATTTTCCTGAAGAGACACAACATCTTCACCAAAATATGCCATCCCTTCAGAAGATGAGAGGGTTTCTTGCTGAGTAGTGACCAAAGGATCATGTTGATATTTGCAAAGGGGAATTTCCACACTGATGGGTGTGACGATAAAAGGGGAAGTGGGAAAAATAGATGCAAGGGATGAGGAAGAAGTGAGAATAGGTGTATAGATTAGGGGAGAAGGAATTGTAGAGGTAGAGGGAATGTTTATTTGAGGAAGATGAAAATGTGGGGACGTTGGGGTAAGAACAGGTGCTAAGGGGGTGGAAAGAATATCTGGAGAGGAAGGGGAAGTTGTACTAGGAACTTCTGACAATAGCGATGGGTCTCTAGTAGTATCTTCAAGAATTGAGGACAAAATTACTTTGGAGAAAGAAAACTGAGAAAATGATGAATGAAGAATGTTTTTAGACATCTAGGTGCCGGGAAAAGAAGATGTCATAGAGGTAAGTATATTTATAGGGCATGTGGAAGTCCCACTTCCTTCCTCCAAGTCACTATGAATCTCATGAATTTCAATTTCATCTTGTGGTGAAGGTTCTACCTGCTGAATTAGAGGGATTTGCATGGGCACTTGCTCTTGAGGAGCAAGTTGAGCTGGTAGTGCTGGTTGTTCTTCCCTGGGTACTTCTTGAGGTATTTGTTGTGGGTTAGTAGCTCATTCTTCTTGTTTCTATACCTATTGAATAACAATATGAGTTTTATGCTTCTTGGGCTAACGTTCATCCTCTTCTGTCTATGTGTGCAACTGAGAACTTAGCTTCTCAAGTTTTCTCTTGAATTATGCCCATTTATGAAGGGTCTCCAACATCTATGAAGGATGAGTTCTCACGAGGGTTTCCAAAACATCCTTACCTTTATCCTTTAACTAAGTAGCAAGGGCAGCAGCAGAGCTCATTGCCTAATATTTTGCTTCCTTCTCTATGTTTTGTCTCTGAAGGTTGTCCTCTATGTCCAGTTTAACCTTTCTGAAGTGGAGGGTTGATTCCTTGAGGTCCTTCTGATATTTGAAGACATGAGATTTAACATATGGGTCGCTAATCTTGTTCAATGCTTCTTGAAATTCCATATCTTTTTTGTAAACAGAATCTAGGCTCATCCTAATGAGTATACTGAAACTTAGCATGTTCCTAGACAAAGAGGATGGCCATATATGATTTTGGCCCATGCATTATTTTGGGGGCTTCCTACAGATTCATATTAGCAATCTCTTTACCTGACACAGTTTCATGGGTGTAAGTCTATAGAACAAGAGAACTTGAGTTCAATGGAAATTAGGCCAAGCCTTTCTTTTATACCATCTAAGTTTGGAAAAAAAACCATGCAATGCAATGCAATCAATGCCCTGGATCTCTCAGAAAATTCCTGAGTGTCTACTTTGAAAATTTTATGGTACATTGACCCAAGAAACAAGTCACAAATCTCATAAATGCGATGGAAAAATTGTCCTCCCACATATATGAACAATAAATGTGTACTGGTGGAGAATTTGTATTACAATTCAAACCTAAGGAGGGAAAAGAAGAAGTTGCACAGAACACATCCATTACATACCCTGACCTATAAAATGATGGCCTTCTAGTGGCCAAGGTATTCTGGTATTTCTCAATATCCTCCTTCATATTTATAGATAGAATTTGTGCTCAATTGAACGATTCACCTATAAGCAGAATATGATGAGTTGTCAGAACCCATTTGGCTTTTAACAAATAGCAATATGTCGACCCATACAAATGACAGAAAAAGGCCATGGGAAATGAGTAAGGTTCCCTAAACCAGGAAATGGGATAAGAATTGCTTGGTTTGGGGACATACTCAGTTGGATTCTCCATCCAATACTTTACTACCTCCTCATAGTTGAACCGAGAAATGGCCTCATCGAGAAATTTAGAGCTCATAAGTTGTTTAGGAGGTCCAAGTGCATAAGCCATGGAAAAAATGTCAGGGTGGAAGGAGGCTACAAGGGTTTGAATATGGTCATGAAAAATTTGTTCATTAGGGTTTTCATTATCCAATACCCACTTAACTGGGTCTGTGTAGAGCATGAAAGGAGGCCGTGAAGCAATGCAGTGGAGATGGGAACTCCAAATTCTTGCATATGTGGGATGTTCATGGGGAATTGTTGAGAAATCGTCGTTGTCAAAAATGGCATAAATCCTCAACCAATCTAGATGGAGGGTTTCATATACACACCCACTAGTATCAGTGAATAATCCGGTGTTGGGTCTTCACTCCTCTACTCCTGCAGAGACGTTTTTGACCTAGTGTTTCTAGGTGTGGCAGATGTCGTTTCTATTTGAAATATAACAAACATGGTTAAAAAAGATACTATCGTTTTATAAATAACAGAAAAAATGGTGGTGAAGGAAAAATACTTACCGGTAGGAATATTTTAGAACCACAAAATTCGTGAGCTCGAGTGAGAAAAATCCACAGTAAAAATATTCAAGCGCAATAAAATACACAAGTGAAAATGGTTAAAACTTCCTAAATTAGAACAAACTAAATATCCCGAAACTCAACAGAAAAATAGATCTAGGATGTAGATATAGCATGAACAGACACATGATATCACAACGGGAAACAAAACTGCAGGAGTGAAAAGTCAGAAAGCTTTGGTTTTTTTCTAGTTTCCTACTTCCGCAATCCTCCGTTAGAAAGTGGAAGTCAAAAAGAAAATTATTGACCAAGAAAAATTGTTAAAGTTCCATATTCTGCATAAGCGGAAGGTGGAAAGCAGAAAAAATGAAAAACAAAAAGTGAGAAAAAATGACTTTTCTGCCTTCTGCAACCCACCTTAGCGGAAAGTGAAAGTCGAAAATGAAAAATAAAGGTTTTATTGTGAACAAGGGATTTCCTCTTTCTGTAATCCGCCTTAGCAGAAAGAAAAAGTCAGAAACACAACTTTTTATGGAAAGAAAATTGAAAATCCTGCGATCCGCCTGAGCAAAAGCAGAAGTCGGGAAAACAATTTCCGATAAACCTCCAAAAAAGGAATTCCACATTATTCCTTGATCGAATGTGGAATGCCAGTTGCAGAAATGCGAAAACAATACTTATAAAATAAAAATGTGCTTCTGAAATCTGCAAAATAAAAAAAACAAGGCTTAAGAGGAAAATTTGTTAAGTTCAAAACATTATACTTACAATTGAATGATTCCCATAAAAAGATCATGGCTTCAAAAGTCAATTTAAAGATTAAGGGGATCTCATTTTAAAGGTATTAAAATGGGATCTGTTGCTTCTAGAAATAGGAAGCAACAACGATGATGATTCAACGATGAGGACTTGACCATATGTGTTGATGACTCTGGTGAGAGAATACCTTCCTAGTTAAAAGGGAGTGTTGTTGTAATTGTAACTTCAGAATATTTTATGACGTATATTAATATTGTATATTGTTGTTCCCCCATCGAATATGTTTTCCCTCCAATTGGTATGTCATTATTGTGTATGGTCATTGAGGTAATCTCTTTGTTGTAAGTCGGGGAAATAGTCCCCAAGATAAATAAAGTAAAATTTATTTTTGAGTCTTCCTAGATAGGTTGTCCCCAAAGAGGTTACCTGGTTGACCTAGTTAGTTAAGTAAGTTACTCAATGTAAGAATATAAATAGGGAGGAAAACTTCCTATTTGGACACACACTCTCGAGTGAGCATCATGAGAGAGAGGACAAGGAGGAAAGAGAGAGAGTTGTAGAAGACATCTTATTGTTGGGTTCTTTCATCTTGTGATGTTATCTTAGTGATGTAAATATTCTGGGTGTTCTCCTTTATGGTTTCCCTAAGGAAAATGTTTGTGTCTTGTGTATATTGTGTATCTTGAATACCTTTTTGTGCTTTTTATTATTTCAAATAAAGATCCTAATTGAATTAAAGTAGAAAAACTAACAAGCATGGTGTCGATATGTATTGAAAGATGTTGAGAAGCATGGAGCACTAGTAGGAACTTAAAAACAACAAAAACATCCTAATAGGAATTCAGGATATGTTGCATTGATAAGAAAAATCAGTGACTCATAGAATTCATCATATGAAGAGGTTGCAAGGAAACAAGTGTGGAAATATGTATGATAGAGGAATATCATTATATTATGAAGAATTATGTTTGGGATATTGTTCCCAGACCTCAGAGGAAGTTAGTTGTAAATTCCAGATGTCTTTACAAGATAAAGCATGCTACATATGGGTGTGGACAAGTAGAAATCCATATTGTTTCCCGCGGTTTTTATTAGAAAGAGGGCATTGATTATGAGGATACTTTTCTCCATTGGCCATGTATACTAGCATTAGATCTATTATTTCACTTGAATTAGTATTGGGATGGAAGCTTCACTGAATGGATGTGAATACTTCCTTCCTCAATGGTGAGGGTGAGGAAGAGGTTTACATTGAGCATCCTTAGGGTTTTGTGATACATGGGAAGGATTCCCATGTGTGCAAGTTTAAGAAAGACCTATATGGGTTAAAATAAGATGCTCGATCTTGGTATTCTAGAATAGACAGTTCTCTTTAGAAACTAGGTTTCTTGAAGAGTGATGCAGATTCAAACTCTTACTTCAAAGCAGTGGAGAACCAACCTCTGGTACTAGTCCTATATGTGGATGATCATTTTCCCACTTTAGAGGACAAAATGATTGCAGAGTGTTAGAGGGATCTTACCTTAGAGTTTGAGATGAAAGACTTAGGTATTATGCACTAACTCCCATGCCTTGATATTTGGCAAAGGAATGATGAGATATTTATATCTCAAGGGAAGTACACTATAGACATATTGCACATATTTGGCATGGTGGATTGTAAATCCATAAATACTTCAATGGATTCCAATTTGAGGAAACTCCATGAGACTGAAACTAAATCGGATCCAGTGGACCCAACATTATACAGATAGTTGATTGGATCATTCATGTACTTGATACATTCGAGGCCAGACATTTTCTATGCAGTTAGCATCTTGAGTCAGTTCATGACTAATTCTAGACACTGACACTGGGTTGCGGGTAAGCATATTTTGAGATACCTCTATGGTACAGTTTCTTATGGAGTCATATATGCCTCCAATGGAGGAGTGTTATTGCTTGGATATACTAATTATGATTGGGGTGGAAACATTGTTGATCATAAGAGCACTTTAGGGTATTGTTTCATCTTGGGTTCTGCAATGATTTCATGGTCTAGCAGAAAGCATGGTTCAGTTTCCTAGAGCACTACAAATGTTGAGTAAATTGTTGCTATTACTTCTTGCATAGAAGTAGTGTGACTGTGAAAGCTACTTGTTGGATTTTTCTGTGTAAAGCTAGAGCCTACAGTGACCAGGTGTGACAACTAGAGTTCTATAAAACTTTCCAAAAATATTGTGTTTCATGACAAATTGAAACACATAGAAATGAAGTATCACATCATTTGAGAAATGGTCTATAAAGGTATTGTAAAATTTTAGTACATAGCTACTAATGAGCAGATATGTGATGGAAACGCCTCTATCTGTGACGAAGTTTAGACATTTCCAAGATAATCTTGGTATGGAATAAAATGTTTCCCTCGCTGAGAGGGATTGTTAAATGTACATCATCAAGAATAATTCTCCATGATACTTGTGATGTATTGAGTCTAGGACTTATGTTGTATTAAGTTCATAAACCTCTCCATGAGACTTGTGTTGGATCAAGTCCGTAATTTATGTTGTATTAAGTTCATTAACTTATGTTGTATTAATTTAAGATCATGTGTTGTATCAAGCTAGTATGTTGATGTCATTAGAGATTCCTTTACCATGATGTTATGTTGTATTAAGATCAAGATATTATGTTGTATTAATATCAGGACCTTGTGTTGTATCAAGGTTAGAGACTTGTGTTGTATCAAGTCTGTAACTTATGTTGTATTAAGTTCAAGAGGCTTGTGTTGTATCAAGACTAGTCTTGTAACAATACTATATGACTTTAGTCTTGTAACAATACCATATGACTTGCATTGTATCAAGTCATGAGGAGATACTATGTGATGTATGGTTATTAATGGTCACCAGGTGTTATAAGTCTCCTTTAGGGATTAGCTACCCCTAGAGTGATTTACTTTAGCATATGACTATATGACTTGGGGTAATTCATATGATCTTGGAAACAATTCTTCTGAGTATGATATGATAGAGATGATTAATTAACTAAACACTCATGGAACATACAAAATTAATTAATGGTAAATGAGATGAGCACAGAGATAGAATAAAGATTCGAATTTCCTATGCCATACCTCTAGGCTACTCAAATTGAAAAGTCATCAGTTAAGTCTAGGTTGTTGAAACCAAGTTTCAGTTAATTAAGGAATCTAATCCTTGATTTATGCAAAGTGGTTGTTGTGGATGGCACTGATTATGAAGAACTACAGACATTTAGTTAAACTTCTAACTAGTGGTCAAGAAATTAGTTGTTCATTTTGTTCAATTCAACTCAGTTCAATTAATTTACATTCGGTTATGTTTAGTTCAACTCAATTCAGTTCAATTAAATTCAGTTAGAGGCAGTTAACACCAATGAATTGATGGGATCACATATATTCAGTGTGGGATATAATTACAAGGTGACAATTTGGCACCAAGTCAAGGAAGGTGCAATAGGTAATGTGTGGAGAGTACACATAGTGTGTATAGTGTTCGCAATGCCCAAAAGGCATGCAACCATTTGCTACCTTCATTGTATGACTAAATAATATTGTTATAAGAGTTCTATGCACTTGGCAAGGCTATGACAATATTCCATATGATATTTATTCCCTAGTGTTTCTTAGATATCTCTTATCAAGCAATATGTAAGTGTTGTAAAATAATTCTATGCCATTATCTATCATACTCAAAGGATTGTTTGCTGGGGTTTTTATTCTCCAGAATTGTAAGTTTTTCCTAGGGTACGTCATGTGTCTTATGGATTGAATGAATTGTGTGTTTGAATATTTTTATGAGATATACATACACTATATTTGTTTATCAAAAGTTTTAAAGTTCAAGTATCTTCATATTTTCTCAAACATTGTCAGGATTGTTGATCATATCATCTACTCATAGAACACACAATAGATACCTATAATATGAATGGCAAAGAGTGAGATGAAAGAAGTAATGCATAGTTTAATTAGACAAGGGGTGGATTCTATGGGTGAGGATGAGGAGGATTTGGTCAAGGTAAATGCCAGGTGATTTTCTATAAATGTGGCCAACCCAGAAATTTTACAAGGGACTATCATAAATTGGCCTCGACATGCTCATAATGTAAGGTGTTGGACCATACTATTTAAGATTGTCCATAGCTCATAGAGAAGTGGCAAGCGAAATACAACCAGAATGAGATCTAGAAGCCAAAACAAAATGTTTAGAATATTTCAGTTGAACCGAGACAAAATCCACTTATTGTTTCTATGGTTACTAGGGGAGGTATAAAATTAAGGCACAACAATATTAGAACCAAGACAAAAGTTACTACAGATGAAACAAATCTTAATGAAATGATAGAAACAGTGCAAAAGGCTTGTAGATGTATATTTCTTAATCATTAATCAGAAGAGATAGATTACAATGCAATACAATGGCATGAATAACCATGCGATTCGAATCCAAGAGAGGTCATTCAAATTGAGTGCATGAGAGTGGCTTAGTTGTTATTTGACACCACTCGACACATCAGTTAACCACTTAACTCAAACATAATTGACTTTAACTGACTCAAACGCAGTTAAGACCGAGTCTAATTAAATAGAACTCAACTGCATGCCAAAAAGTAGGTGGAAGCACCTTTCTAACTTCAGTTAGGTGAGTTAAACTAAACTAAGTCACCAAAGTTAGGTGAGGGTGCCTTTAACACTCTAGTTAACTGCATTTAAACCAGAAATAAGAATAAATCATGGGAAAGGTGCATTTAGTACTTCAGTTAATTGAAAAGTAGGTGAAGCAAATTCTAGTTGACATAGTGGGGTGCATATCTCATGTAGATCAACCCACAGTTTCTTCCATATTAAAGGACGAGGCACAACTAGGCTCCCCAATTGAAGGAGGAGATCCAATTTGATGATGCAGTCACATGTTTGAGTAAAGAATTAGGATAAGTGGTAAATTAGGCCAAAATAATCCAAATAATTATGTGTGGTTAGAAAATTACTCCAACACCCCCTCTTAATATAATATCATGTGGAGTAAAACAAATAGGGCCCCGACAACAAATTCCATAGGTCAGCCTTTACAAAAATAATTCTAAAATGCTAAAAAAATCTAAGTCAGGAAAAGAGGAAAAATCCAGTGGGAAAGAAAATACCCCCTCAAACTGAACACTAAAGAATTAATATGTCTTCACCATGATGTAAATAACCCCTGAAAGTGGATGGAGGTAAGTGAACTTCTTCTCAGTGAAGCTCTTGGTAAAAATGTCTACAATTTGCTCATTTGTGGGGCAATATTGCAGAACAATTGTTCTCTCATGCATAAGCTCTCTAATGTAGTGCATGTCAATCTAGATGTGTTTGGTTCTCTATATTTGAACTGGATCTATAGATATCTTGATAGAAACCTAATTGTAAAAAAAAATTACAGTAGAAGTGGTGCTACCAATGTCAAACTATGCTAGAATACCTTGCAGCAAAACTAACTGAATGCATGCATTGACCTCTCCCCGATGCCCTGCCTCTGTTGAAGATAAGGAAATGGATTCCTGCTTTTTTATTTACCAAAAAATAATCCCACCACAAAACATGAAAACATAGACAAAAGTGGACTTCCAATCAATTCTATCTCCAACCCAATCCAAATTTTTGAATCCCACCAAGTCTAGATACGAATCAACAGTATCGTGAATGCCAAAGTCTATAGTACCCTGCACGTACTGCAGAATCCTCTTGGCTTCCATCCAATGAATTTCATGAGGATTTTGCATGTACCTTGATACAACATTCATGGCATAACAAATATCAGGCCTTGAATGTGTCAAGTACATAAGGATTCCAGTCAAGTGCCAATAGATAGTGGAATCCACCACCGATGTATAATTTCCTTAATCAAGACTGATTCCTGAGAGGAATGGGAAAGGTGCAGAATTACAATCATCCATAATAAACTTAATTAGCATTTTTGAAGAATAATTTTATTGGATTATCATTATCCCATTAAAATATTGAGTGATTTCTAGGCCAATAAATTGCCCCAGCATGCCTAAATCACTCATGCCAAACGCTTCATGTAAAGTAGTTTTTATGAAGCCGATTGAAGAAAGTGTGCTTCTTGTAATTAATAAATCATAAAAATACCTCAATATAATTAGAAAACTACCTTCCTATTTATGTAGGTACTCATTTGTATCAGATTTACATCTTTCAAAGTTTTGTGATAGAAGAAAAGAGTCCATCTTTGCATACCAAGCTCTTGGGGCTTGTTTTAATCCATAGAATGATTTCTGAAGTATGCAAACTAATGTTGGGTATGATGTGTACCCTTAAGGCTGCTTCATGTAGATCTATTATTGAAGGTATCCATGAAAAAAATCACTCTTCACATACATATGGTGCACCTCCCATTGTTTGGATGTGGAAATGGATAAAACTAACCGAATAGAATCCATCTTTGCCACCGGTGCAAAGGTTTTTGTATAGTCCACTCCTTGAACTTGTGATAATACTTTTGCAACCAAAAAAGATTTATATTTTCATTTTTATCCATATAAATCAAAATTAGTTCGGTAGACCCATTTTCATTGAACAAGTTTCCTCCCGGGTGGAAGAGAAACTAGCTCCCATGTCGCATTTTTCTAAAGAGAGTGATATTCTTCATCCATAGCATCTTGTCATATAGGATAATGATGAGAGAAATAATATTATTTAGGATCATATCCAAACATACTATATCATTTCTTAGAAAACAAAGGATCATTTCATGAAAGATAAATACCTTCTCTTTGATAGTCTGCTTGAGTTCTCCTTTGATCAGCAGGATTTCCATTGTTTGAACTGGCAGAGGAAAGAGTATTTTATTCCCATTTTTGTAGATGAGTGGGATCATTCAGATATGATTTAGAAAATTATATTTCATTCTCACTGATATCATACATTACATCTGAAGTATCAGAGCACATACTTTCATTTTCATTTCCGGAATCTTCATAAGAAAGAGGAAGAGCTTTTGCAGTTTCTTCCTCCACTAGTTTCAGATCTTAAAGAGGTTCATCAAAGCGGACACTTCTATCAATGAGTATATTTTTATTTCTTATATTCAAGATCTTGTATCCTTTTTATTCTTCAACATACCCAATGAGGATACACTCACCACTTTGAGGCTCCAAATGTTTTCTCTTATCAAATGGAATTCTAGCCGATGCAGTGGACTCAAAAACCATGAGATTGGACACATCAGGCTTGTGACCGGTGTAAGATTAGAAATGTGTTATCCCTTTGACGGATGAGTGTTGTAACCTGTTATGAATGTATGTAGAAAAATTCATATCCTCATCCCAAATATTTGCAGCCAAATCTTTAGACTCAAGCATGCATGTTGCCATCTCTTTTAGTGCTTGGTTTTTCCTTTCTGCTACCATTCTACTAAGGTGTGTAGGGAACAGTGTGCTGGATCTTGATCCCATTATTTGCAAAAATTTGCAGAAACTATGATTTAATTTATTCACCTCCTTTATCAGATCTAAGATCCTTGATCTTTCTCCCAGTAGTAGTCTCAATGGAAGATTTAAAATCTATGATTTTTTCAAAGACTTCCGATTTCTTTTTGAGAAGGTAGGCCCATGTAAATATTGAAAGGTCATCTATGAAGGTCAGAACATAAATAAATCCATTCATGGAGGTAGTTGGAATTGGATTGCTAATATCACTATGGATCAGCCCCAAAATAAATGAAGCTATGCTAGCTTTTCCTTGATCAAACTTATGCTCAAGATGCTTGTTGACTATGCATCCCTTGTAGATCCCTTTTGAGGATTTAATTTCCCAAAGGCCTTCCACCATGGAATCATTTTGTAGCAGCTGAAAATATTTATATTTTAGGTGTCCAAGCCTCTCATTCCATATCCGGTTGACCTCATTTACATGAGTCAGGAGATCTCTTGGCTTTGAATCAGGCACAAAGTTGGAAAACTCATAGGTCTTAGCAGCATGATTTGCTTTTCCTACTGAAATGAGTTTTCACATGGTTATCTCAAATATATCAACATAATTGGGGCTGAATAAAACTATTTTAAGAAAAACCAGTGTGTGGAATTTGATACACAGAAAGAAAGTTTGAAGCCAAAGAGGGAACATATAGAACATTTTTTAAGCTTCCATGTTCTAGATGAATACTACCTTTGCCTTTTGATGAGACTTGTGAGTCATATCACATGTGGATGGACATGCATCTATTAGAATCCAGTGATGTGAAGAATCCTTGCATGAAACCATATGATTTGAAATTCCAGAGTCAATGAGGAGAGCTTTAGCTTTTAGAACATTAGCCATGAGTAAATGTCCTCTTTCAGGCTGATTAATTTGATCTCCAGTATCCTTCTTCCTTGTGCCTTCTGGAAGAGTGATGTTTTTTTTCTCCAAGATAAGGATTTGATCAATATTTATCTTCATGCAATATATTTCAAGATGAAATCCTCTAGCATAATAAGAGCACTTTGTATTCTCTTTTCCTCATTTCTTATTTTTCCTAGAGCATGAGGGCTCATCCAACTACTATTTTTTATCCTTCATTTTAGGAGGATCAAAATTAGTATTCTCTTTCTTTTTCTTTCCATTTACATTTGAATACTTGGGTCCTCCAACAAACAAAGCTTGATCTTTTAGGATCTTATGGATCCCATATGAACAATTTTATTATGCTAATTGGTTAGGGACTCAATGAACACATTCAAGGTAGGATTTCCAATTCGTAATTGTGAGATTTTTGGTATGGAAGGTAGAGACAAAGACAGAGTATTATGGTCCTAGCTTCAAAAGGATAGAAATAATTAGCTGATCATCTTTCTTCTCAACTTCACATTGCTTCAATTGGATCAAAAGGTGCTTAAACTTAGTGAATAATTAATTTATGGTCTCAAAATTTCCCGTATTGAGAGAGATCAGTTCATTCTCCAAATGATACACTCTCAACTAATATTTCTTGCCAAAGAGTTTAGTAAGTTGTTCCCACACTTCCTTGGGAGTATTAAATCCACTGAGATGAAAAAGGAGATACTTTGAAATGGATAAGGCTAGGAAACCATATGCTTCATCAAATTTGTTCCAATATTTTTCCTTCTCTAATACTACATTTGGCTCTATATCTGTGCCCATGATGACTCTATAGAGTCCCTTGAAGCGTAATGATATCTCAATATCCTCTTTCCAATGATGATAGTTGAATGGAGTAAGAAGATTGCTAGAGGAAGAGTCTATTTTCAAGTTGTAGAGAATGCAATATGAGTTTATGAGATACCTGCAATCACACAAAACAAAAAAATAAGGTCAAACAACCTTCACTTTTGGAGTTGCTTCACGCCTGGATAGATTTATTTGGGCATAATCCAGAGGGAGCAAGGCTAAGATTCCAAGAATTATGTGGAAAACGCTTCGCTTTTGGTGCAGTGTTGGAATATTTTTGAGCAATTTTTCTCAATCTTCATCAAAGATCTATCAAAAAATCTGTAGAAGAGTTTCCTTGTCCTGCCATGGCTCTGATACCATATAAAATTGAGTCACAACAATCTTAGAAATAAGAAAAAAGTTACTACATATGAAACATATCAATTTGCTCAATGAAATGCCAGAAACAAATAAAAAGGCTTGCAGCTATATATTTCTTAATCATTAATCAGAAGAGATAGATTACAATGCAATACAATGGCATGAATATCCATGCAATTCAAATCCAAGAGAGGTCATTCAAATTGAGTGCATGAGAGTGCCTTAGTTGTTAGTTGACACCACTTGACACATTAGTTAACCACTTAAATCCAACATAATTGACTCTAACTGACTCAAAGGAAGTTTAGACTGAGTCTAACTGAATATAACTCAACTACATGCCAACAAGTAGGTGGAGGCACCTTTTTGACTTCAGTTAGGTGACTTAAACTGAACCGAGTCAGCAAATTTAGGTGAGGGCACCTTTGACATTCTAGTTACTACTTCATTTAAACCATAAATATGAATAAATCATGGGAAAGGCACCTTTAGTGCTTTAGTTAACTAAAAATTAAGTGAAGCAATTACCAGTTGATTGAGTGGGGCACATATCTCATGCGAATCAACCCATATTTTCTCCCTGATTGAAGGACGAGGATTAGTTAGGCTCCTCTATTGAAGGAGGAGATCTAGTTTGATCACACAGTCACATGTTTCAGTCAAAACCTAGGATAAGTGGTAAATTAGGCCAAAATAAGCCAAATAATGATGTGTTGTTGGAAAATGACTCCAACAAGAGGATCTATGACAAGATATGACAAAGCAGATTACAACAATCAGTGAGATTCAAGAGTGAAACCAAGAGCCTAATGACCACCACAAATTGATGTCTAGAAAGAGAAATGAGTGTTCTTTGAATCTCGTGATGAATTTATGAAGAAACAAAAGGGATGTTTGAAATATGATCCACCACCTATGTTTGATGAAGGTCTTGTCTACAACATGCCACCTCTCTTTGACTAGTCATCCCCAAAGAATCCTCTATGAAAGGTAAGTGCTTTGAGAAACTTGTTGAAAAGTTGTCAGAATCTAGTTAAAAATGAAGAAGCATTGTAGGAGTTGCTTAGTTTACTAGATAATTCAAAAGAATAATTTAGGCAAGAAAGAGTGGAAAACCATGTTCACAAGAAAATAAATACTGGAAGGGAACTGTGACCGAATGCACAAATCAGGGACTATGATATGGATTTTGTCATATTAGATCCAGTATCAGATGTTAATTTTCTTACTAAGTAGACATGGGAAATTACAAGGAATCTAAATTTGGTGTGGTGACCTATTCAATTGAGACTGGCCAATCAACAGAAGGAAATACCATTTGGGAGAATGGTAGGGGTCCATGTCAAAGATGGAGGGGATACACACTTTTGTAGACTTTGGAGTCATAGATATTGTTGACAATACCAATCCATATCCTGTGTTGGTTGGTATCAATTGGGAAATTGAAAACCAGATTATTATCAATTTAAAAAAAATAGTTCTTTCATTTGAAAATTTAGATATTAGAGTAGTAGCACCCCTGGATCCTTTGGAAGGGAAAAGGAATGTAGAACCTGTAAGAGGAGAATATGATGTTGGTGAAATATAAAATGTTTATAACATTTATTCCTAAATAGATGATTATGTTAATCCTACAGTAGATGGTACATTGAGTTGGTAGAATAATTTACATGAGGTTTCAATGCGAAGATATTCTTGGGTTACAAAATCGCTATGCTCGGTTGGGATAGAGATTTGTGACTTACCCATTATGAGGGAGTTCCTAACTTATATACCTTTATTGTTGATTTTGAAGTTAAATTACCAGAACAACAATGGCTGTTGGAATTGGATGTGGCTCTGAAAGATACTCCAATGAGGTGGTGGGATGCTCATAAGCAATCTATAGTAGGTTGGCTGCAGTGAAAAAAATTACTATAAATACAATTTGGAGAAAATTATACAGGGTTTGCTAGTCCTGTCGACTATATCACTACCTATAGTATGACATGGAAGGTTGTAACAAAGCAATAATGGGTTCACATGTTCCTACACACATCAAATACTATACCAAGGAATTGGTATATGTCGTTGGAGCTTTGACAAGCTGGAACTGCACAGTGGGATGACCTGGCACAAGTCTTAGAAGACATTTAGCTATGAAGATGAAATTCCAACAGTGCACACATCACTGCAGATTATCAAAGCAAATATATTTGACAAAATCCTAGGTCCAATCTCTAAATTTCCTTAGTAGGATGCGAAAATCGTAAATATGATGGAGTTCTACAATATTTCAGGAGAGACAGAAGACGATGACCCAAGAGATGTACATATTCCATAATTTTAGGGATCCAAGATTTAGAAGGATCAAGGATTTCATTTGATAAATTTTGAAGCCACTGACTATAAAAAAAAAGTAAATATTGGTTCTCTTGGAAATCCTAAATTTGTAAACATTGGTTATTACTAGGATGATGAAACAATAGGTAAGACTATACATTTATTACATGAGTTCCAAGATTTTTTTCTTAACAAGTTTTTTGAGATGAAAGGGATAGTTGGGGACGTTAGAGAGATGAAGATCCCTTTGAATACATATGTTAAAACTATCAAGTAGAGGTCATATAGGTTGAATCCAAGATCCAAAGAAAAATTCAAAACAGAGCTTGTCAGAATGTTGGATACATGTATCATCAATCATATCGAAGAGTTAGAATGGATCAATCCAATAGTATTTCAGGATAAAAATACTAGCAAGGTTTGAATCTATGTTGATTTGAGGAAGTTGCATGATTCTTTATTGCATCATCCCTTTCCCATGCCATTTATAGAAAAATTGATAGAAAGTGTTGCAGGTCATGAAGCATACTCATTTATTGATGGGTTATCTAGCTATCATCAATTAAAATTTTCCAAAGAGGATCGACACAAGACAACTTTTGTGGCATAGTTGGGATGCTTTCAATATATAGTAATTCTCTTCTAGAGAATTCTCCTACTATTTTTTCTATAATAGTTGTCATTAATTTTAAAGAATTTATTCATAAGTTCTTGGAAGTCTACTTCAATGATTGGATAGTATATAGCTTGCTTAAGAATCATATTGAAAGCTTGGATGTTAGAATGTTGTTGACAATATTATATCTCTCTAAACTTGAATAAATGTATATTTTGTGCACCATTTGGCATATTATTGGGTCACATGTGCATAAGAAAGGACTATTAATGGATCTTGCAAAGATTTCCATAATAGTGGATTTACCTCCACCAGCTTCAGTGCAACAACTGTAGACCACGTTGGGACACATGGGATACTGTAGGAATTTTAATATAAGGGGATATGCTTAGATTACAACCATAATGGAGAAATTAGTAAAGACAGATGTCAAGTTTCACTGGAACGAAGAGTGTCAAAAGATCCTTGAAACACTAAAGGAGAAAATGGTCACAACACATATGTTGGTATTTCTAGACTGGAAAAAAAATTTCCAAGTACATGTTGATGCATATCCAGTTAATCTTGGCGAGGTGTTTTCTCATCCAGGTGAGGGTTCCATTGATCATCCGATTTTATTTTCTAGTATAAAATTACCAAAGACAAAACGAAACTATATTATGATAGAAAGGGAAGGGATACCTATGGTATATGTCCTGCATAAGTTTAGGAATTAATTTCTAGGGGGCACTTTAAAATGTTTACATATCACTCTACCTTGAAGTACCTTATTAAGAAGCCAATGTTGGGGGGCGGATTTGTTGGTGGCTATTATTGTTTCAATAGTTTGATTTTGATATTGTAGTCAAGCCAAGGAGGATGAATTCAAAGCCAGAACATCTGTCGAGGTTTGAAATAGGATAGGGACCAGTTAACTTAGACAATAACCTCTCATATGCACAACTCTTTTTGGTCAGAATGGTAGATGAATACTTTGAGGACATTTCTGATTTTATAACTATATGAATAGAAATAGAAGAGTATACGAATGCAAAGAAGAAGAAATTAGTTGTTAAGTCTATAAATTATCAAATGATAGTTGGTCAATTCTATAAGTTAGGACTAGATGAGATCTTGTGTTGATGTGTTCTGTAGCATGAGTGACCAATGATATTGGTTGAAACTTATGATGGTGTTGCAGGATACCATTACATAGGGAAAGTTACTGCACATAAGACACTAAGGGATGGATTGATGTGGCCTACCTTGCACAAGGATGTAAAGGAGTATTGTAAGACCTGTGATATATTCTAGAGGAATGGGAAAAAATGGATGAAGGATGAAATTCCCTTGGTTCCGTAGGTGACATTGAAGGCCTTCGACAAGTGGGTTGTTGATTTTCTGGGTCCCATCAACCCACCTGGAAAGAGAACGCGAGGAAGGTATATTATCACCATGACATATTACTTGACAAGGTGGGATGAAGCTACACCAATAAAATATTGTAATGTTGTGACTGCTGTGAATTTCCTCTTTGAGAATGTTGTTACATAGTTTGGATGCCCTCGAGTTTTACTAAGTGATCAAAGGACTCACTTTGTCAGAAAGACTATTGAGGCTCTCATAGAATAATTCCATATTTATCATTAGAATATCACCCCATATCATCCATAAGTGAATGGGACTATCAAATTGTTCAAAAAAATGTTGGAGCATTCCTTGACGAAAGTATACACTGTGAAACTTGACATCTAGGATTTGAAAGTCCCTATAGTTTGATGGGATTATAAAACAACCTGCAATAAATTGATAGGTCATACGCCATTCTGATCAGTATATGGGAAAGAAGCTATTATTCCCATGGAATATATCGTGCCAAGTTTATGGATTGTTTCTTTTACTGGAATGTATGATATTGGTGTTGTCAAAGAAATATTATCATAGATGATATAGCTAAAAGAGGACTGATTATTTGTAGGCTTCCAACAAAAAATTCAAAAAGAAAGAGATAAGGCTTTGCACGATTTCCATATCACTAAGAAGCAGTTTCAACAAGGGGACTTAGTCCTTCTCTACGACAGTAAGTTTTTTAAACTCCCTGGTAAGTTAAGGATGCCTTGCTTAGGACCTTATGTCATCATCTATGTGATGGAAGGAGGCGCTATCCAATTATAGAAGTTAGATGGAAAACTTATGAAAGGGTTGGTTAATGGGAGCTAGCTAAAACCATATAGGTATAGACGTGCATTTCTCTATTGAATTTGTAAATTTGTATCAAGTTAAAAAAATGGAAATCCCACCTTTTTCTTGTGCCAATGTTGTGTACATATGCTGAATTATTTAGTTAAGTCGAGGTAAGGTAGATGGTTGTTGATGTAACATGTTGTCGAAGTAAGTTAATATGCCATCCCATATTTTTCGGAGTGAGATATCGACCCGACCATTTGCACCCGAGCCCATCCGGTGCCGTCGATGGTCGAGCTCACCCCATTAACCTCTATCTGGTCACTCCTCCACCAATGTTGCCTCTTCTCCAATGCCTCTTCTCTGGCATTCAACTTTTTGAAAGTCCACTGCCATCCGTCACCCTGTCATTGGTCCATCAGGACAAAATCAACCACCCAGATCGGATGCATGCAATTAACGCATGGACAGCTACTCACGTTTGAACATAGCGCACCCGAATCCCCTGCCCTGGTTCCTTCCTTACTACGCTCGACCACACCATTTGCAGAGGAGCTTTAGGGGACACTCTCTTTCATATCAGGTTTTGTTGGAGGTCTCATCGCAGGTTTTAGAGCAGGAGGAAAACCGACCAAAGATCCCTGACCGAGATTGGCTGCCGAGCTCAAGATTAAAGCACTAGCAGTGTTTAGCACTGTCGTGCTGAGAATTGGCTTATTTGCATCCCAATTGCTAGTATGTCGACAACCTTTTATTTCTTCATTTGGACTGCAAGGGCTAGAACTGCCTCCAGTTGCAATATTTGTACTCAGGTTCTGGTTTTATATAAACGTTGGGTAATGTTTTAATCCCACTTTGAGCAATACCCTGAACTCTCTGAATCGGTTCAGGACATTTCAGCTCCTCTTTTACGAATGTGTATGAAGAGTCATTTCCCACATTTGTAGAAAAAGGTCATCAAAAATTGGGTTGTTGTAGCTTAAGAAAATATAAGCTAATTTTGATTTTATTCAATTGTTGGGTGATGAATACAAGCAATGATTTGTAGCAGTGAAAGCCACAAATGAAAGTATTTGTTGTCGTTAGCATAAGGACCATCAAGGAAACTGTTTCTTGTTGCTCGGATAGGGGATAGTTGATCAAGCTCAAAAACGTCCCAAAGAAAAATAGGGGTTAATACTTCCTAGGCTATGTTTGGTAAGCTATGAGATCACACCATTTGGGATTGGCCAATGTTACCAATCTTGTGTCCATCTACACAAGACAAAGAGACACCTAGCTTACATAGGAATCCAAACAAGAAATTATTGTCCCCACTTCATGTCCAAGTAACACATGTAGATATGGGTAGTGGAATGTGGACAGGGTGATCTGATAACACAATTGTAAAAGCTAAATCAATGAGACACACACAAATTAGGGATATTGTCTAAGTGTGAGCTCCCATGGGCTTGGAAATCAAGGGCCCTAGTAAACCAAGATCGTCAAGTGTGTGTGTGTGTGTGAATTGGTTTAGTAGGGATTGAACCTCAAGTGGATTAGAATCAATCATCTCATGGTAAACTCATTTGTTTGAATTAATTGAGCTAACCAAATGGTATACACACACATGAATTTTTGGATTGGACTTAATCCTATTTATAAAACAACTAAAACAATAACACACTTCACAATTATAAAAAACTAAAACCCAATGAAAACTTCTGGGTGCAGGCTCGCTTGGTGTTGGATCTATTGTCAACATCTTCATGTCCATCTTCCAGTGATTATGTGCCAAATGTTGTTCTTCTCAGGTTAGAAGATCTGCAAGGCAATTGTACTTTCCAGATTTATACTTGATATCAAAATTGAATCCATCAAGTCAGAGACTCCATCTTAAAACTCTGTTATTTCCCTATTCAAGCAGCCTTTTGTTATGAAGCATCCCTATCATATGTTTTAAATATGTTTTAACTTTTAACAATAAAATGTACAAGTTTCAAAAACAGACAAAACCTCTTTATACATTGTTTTACAACCAAGATTTTCTTATGAGAGGATGGATACTTTAATTCTGCATCTTTGAATGATGTTGAGGAATACATGTAGACTTCAACTCTGTGGGTATGCTTTTTTAAGAGAATTGTTTCCCATATAACATCTGGTGCATCTGTTTCAAGAATAAAAGGCAGATTGAGCTTTGGAAAAGTTAACCTTGGTAAAGGCTAAATTTTATGCTTTATAGTTTGGACAACTTGGATCATTTTGTCATTATAGGGCACTGTTTTCTTTTCAACCTTCCTTGTAGACAATTATTATCTACAGCCTACTTATATAAATGTATAAAAACCTCTGAAGTTGTTTCTAGTTTAAAATAACATATGGTAATTCTAATATTGCTTTCAAAACATGACCCTGCAATTCAACGTTTCCTTTTGCAAGGCTCAATTTATTTGATCTTTGTCGAGCCATAATCTGGCTTTTTCTTTGATAATGCTATTCCATGCTTGAAGGCTAAAGCATAGAATTTAACTAAATTCTCCTTGTGTTGATTCAAGTCTAGTGAATATACCAACAAATCATCTATATAAATCACCATAAAAGATGTACCTACAAAAATGTCTTCCATTCATTTTTGAAATTCTGAAGGTGCATTTTTTAGACCAAAGGGCATGACTTTCCAGTGATATTTCCCATGAGGTACAACAAAATCAGTATTCAACCTATCCTTTGACTAGATACATATATGCCAAAATCCACTTTGTAAATCAAACTTGCTCAAGATATCGTTAGCACTGATTTTGGAAAAAATACTTCTTTGGATGGCAGAGGGTGTCTAGCTTTCTATAGTTTATCACGATTCTTGGCCTATATTTTTTTCATTCTGCATGCTTGTTTACATAAAAGGAAGAACAAGCATAGGGGTTTCTGCTTGGCTCAATAGG
The DNA here is from genome assembly GCA_001517045.1 of Pseudotsuga menziesii. Taxonomy (NCBI): domain Eukaryota; kingdom Viridiplantae; phylum Streptophyta; class Pinopsida; order Pinales; family Pinaceae; genus Pseudotsuga; species Pseudotsuga menziesii. The sequence goes on from LPNX010214133.1 coordinate 162,433, forward strand.
ATTTCTTTTTAAAATCTCTACTATCTCTTTTTTGCAAATTTCCTTTTCTCAAGGGGTCATTGAGTTAGTAACTGCTTTTTGGGGGTACCAAAAATTTTCTTTATATGGCAAGTAAACAAAATACAACTCTCTTGTCCATAAGTATTTGGAAAATCAGATGTGCAATCATTGGCAATATTATCTTTGATTTCCTGGATAATATCTTGGCCATGTAGTGTTGTAGATTAGCATGTCTAACTATTTTATTTATCCTGGTCAATTTTTCTATTGACTTTTCTACCACGTCATCTTTGCCAATAGTAGGAACATGACATTCAAATGTGTTCCTTCCAAGAATTTATATTGATTGACGATTTATTGCAGCATAACCTAGTCCTTGCCAATTATGAAAGGAAGACGTCTGTTAACAAAATCTGGTCCAAAAAGTAAATCCGAACCTATATCGATGCTTAATAGAATGATCAGCTAATTTCTCATCGTCGTTTAAAATTTTGAAACTTGACAAATAAGTAAAACGCAATTTCTGAGATCACCTTCCTTAATAAAAAACAAAAATCCAGTGACTCTAATTCCAACGATAATCACATTTTAAATAAATATATTATGCAAATAATTTTTTTTTAATCATGTTTTAAATAAAGATATTATGCAAATAACAATTTTTTTTTATAACCTGAGAATCAGTCCAAACAATCTAGGAAGCATTGTGAACTGGGCCATTTGGATACTAAACTTATGGGCGTGGCTAGCCTAAATGTTGATCAGGAGGCAATCAATGGGAGTATAGCCACCACCCCATTATTACATGCTTTTTCTGGGATGTAGCCTACATATACCACATCTCCCCAATAGGAATAGAAGCGAAAATTCCAACAGGAATGGAAACGTGACTTTTGTCTAGAAACCAGCTTCGGTCCTAAAACCATCAAACCCCACCTCTGACCCCTGACCTGAACCTCGTACAAATAACATATTATTTCATTATATAGAGAGTAGAGAGTAGTGAAGTGGTTTACATTTATGTAAGGAGAAGATATAAATAGTAGCGAGGTGTTTTACACTTGTGTGTGGATGAGTTATTTCATTATATAGAGAAGTAGTAAGCTAATATCTAGACCATTTGCACCTATAATCCTACTAATTTTTTGGCCAAAATCCTACAGAAGTTGTTGAAAGGATAGTTTTCAGTGATTGGAATTGCATAATCTGAGTGCCATGAGGGTAATTGAGGGCCCTGAATCCATTTTTGCAATAAAAATTTCAATTTTAACACTGAAAATATGGTTTTCAACAACAAATCATGTTGCTAATCTCTAGACCATTATGATTAAGATATTGTTTAAAAAATAATTAAAATTTATAAACAATGTTATGTTAATTTATATAATAAAACAAAATAGTTTATATTTATTTTATTAACTTATAAGATTGGATTATTATGATACATCATTATTTACTACAATAATTTTATTATATTAATTTGATTATAACTATATTAGTATTAACAACATTATGACTTAAAGTATCCATGGCTTCCCTAAAACCTATGTACCCCACTATAATTACAGTTACAACACTTCTTCCAGCCTTACAACAAAGTTGGAATATGTGTTATACACAGCAAAAACGTCCACTTTGTCAAGAATGTTGCATGTTGGGACCCACTTCCCAGTATTTAAGGCTTTGTCAAGAATGTTGCATGTTGGGACCCACCGCCCAGTATTTAAGTGAGGTTTAGAGAAACATTGTATTGTTTCGTAAACAATTTAAACTGGAGAGGGATTTGAAGCCCATCAAGCAAGGGATGTAGTCCATTGTTTTCGGCACATTTTGGTTGGATGGGTACAAAACATATAAGTTGACAGACCCAGTTTCCCATAGGATTTTTTTTTAGAGAGAGGGAATGAGAAATCTAGGTTCTATATTGTTTGAGTCCCAGCTTTCAAACATTTGAACATAGAATTGAATCCTGAGATTTGAAAAATCAATTCCTTTTTCATTATCTAACCACCCAATAAGAATCTTTAAGTTTCTTTACATGTTCTTTCCTCAAGGTCTTCTCCAACAGTATCTCTTAACTTTAGTAAAACATAGAGGCTAAGACCCCTGATTCCTCCTCTACAAAGTGCCATACTAACTGCAAACTTATCAAATATGTGATAGATGTAGTCTAAGGTAGCACAAAGTCTTTTGAGAGTGCTATTCCATAGCATGTTTGCAATCTCTTTCTGAACTTGGAGTATGCACACACAAAAATACTCAAATCGAGCCATCATCAACTACCTTGCAAGTTTTAAAATTTGATAGTAAATTCAATACTGCTGCACATACTTTTCGAATTCATTCAATGACCTTACTATGTTGGCATCCAAGAAACAGTTACAAAAGGATCAAAAGATCATATTTGTCTTAGTAATATTTCAATTAGTAAGACATTGTTTTGTCAAGTTAGAAGGAAATGTCAAACAAGTATTTGCCTTCTTATCTTAAGTGTTTGCACATTACCTTTTTCCTTCTTATGTCAAGTGTTTGCACATTTTTTGTAGGATTTGATACAAAATGGGTAGGAAGAACATATGGGAGACTGTAATGGGTCTAGATATGCAAGATCCCAAAGACGTGGTCGTTTTTTTTGCTAAAGATATTGTTTGGTCTGAAATACATTGGAGGAATGGAACCGTTGATCGGGTTACTAAAATCCCATCAGAAAGCGTTCCCCACTTTATTAAAGGAGAGGAAATGAATCCCGATGCTCCTTGTGATTTCTACTGTAACAAAAACAAAGGCCTAGGAAATAGGGATAGTGGAGCATTATGTTATGAAGTGTAAGTATTCCAAAATTTCATTTTTTGGATGTGTATAATCATAGTACACTTTTCGCTTGTCATATGTACATAGTACACTTATCACTTGTCATATGCACTAGCTTTTGAAAAAAAATTATGTAGATACAACTGTTCATTTGGCCCTAATGATAAGAGGGAAAATAACCCAACAAATGAAGGGCTAATTCATTTGTGAAAAGAAGGGGTTGCCACAACCATCTTATTGTTAAGGTTATGTTAAGTAATCTCGATGTTGCAATATTAACTTATAACAATCATGAGAATAAATACACGCAAGGATTTCCTTTTCATGGGAGGCATGACACTTCAGGTGAGCCTAGATCCATGCATAAGACAAGGTTGTCAAGGGACATCATTTCCTATGTAGAAAATTGTTTCTACTTTGATGTGCCAGTTGATTCCGTGTGCAAAATGCACATCAACAAACATGTGGACATTCATGCAACAAATTGGGATAGGGATTTCTTGTTGTACAGGAAATATGTAGAAAACATCTACAATCGTTTGAGGGAGGAAAAATATCAGCTTCACCAAAAAGATGAGCTAAGTGTGAACCTTTGGTGCCAAAATCATAAAGATGATATTTGTTTCTATCTAAAACCCAATGGTCAAGATGTCCCTTTTACAATTGGGATTCAAACAAAGTGGATGTTAGAGACAATGGTTAAGCTCTCTCATAACAGCTTAATAGCAATGGATTCTACCTTTATCACAAATAGATATGGAGTAAGTGTGAATTCAATGATCGATTTAGCTTGATCGTTTGTGGTGTAGCCATTTGAGTTTTAGAATAAATATAATTGCAATATGTTATTTCATTATGGTAGTATCAACTGTACACACTTGTTGCATTTGATGCACAACAAAGTGGAGTACTGGTGGCATGGGTTGTGGCATATCGAAACACAACACAAGACATTGCATTGTGGCTAGATCGGCTCATGCAGAGATGTTACCAAGTACGTCTAGATTGGAAAGTCAACGTGTTCATGGTTGATGATGCTTTGGCTTAAGTAGCAGCTTTGAGGTAATTTCAATCTTGTTATTTTGCAATGTACCTTGTATTTATTCTGTGGATGTCACATTTATGCATATTATATATGGCAGGAAGATCACACATTCCAAAGTTATTTTATGTGTTTGGCACGTACGAAGGGCATGGGTAAAAAATGTGAATTGGTTGGTCCCCAATCCAAATAGAGCGAAATTAATGCTTAAAGAATTGGGTGATATCATGAAGTATTGTTCCAATGATGATGTCACTGATGCAATTTAAGGATTTTTCAACAAGTATGCAGATGAGGAAAATTTCTTGGACTATTTCCAAAAAAATTGGGTCTCTGGTGATAAAATTTGTAAGTGTGCATACTCTTGTTTGTATCTTTCTTTTTTTCTCATAAATATGGGATATATGCACTCAATTAGTTTTATACTTGTAGGGATGTGGGTAAAAGGTTGTCGAGATTTTCCCCATGCAAATCAAGAGACAAACAATGCAATCAAGTCATACCACTACTTCCTAAAGATGAAGTTTCTTTCTAATAGAAGAAAGAAATGATCCCGTAGAATGGACTGGTTGATATATGTACTTTTAATTAATGTTGAGCCATTTTATCGATTCAAAGAGATTTTGAAAAGGGAAGGATATCTGAACAATTATAAGAAAGAGAGGCTACTTGAGTCATCATCAGAAAGAGATAAAACGATATTAGATAGTGACTGCTGCCCACATGAGAGCATATCTCATGCTTATTAGGTGAGGAGTCAAACCACTCCTAATAGGCAGTACCTTATCACTTGGTATCGTCCAAATTTTATGGTGTGTGATTGCCCATGGGATGTTCGTGGAAACATTTTTAAGCACTCTATAAAGGTTGGTTTGCTGTATTTCTCCATAAGAATTCATGTACGTTATTGGATAATGATGTGGGGCCTTCTTCATTGAATTCTCCTCCCAAGATAAGTAGAAATGAACCAATCCATGTTGTAGATGCTGAAAATATTCTTATGGCTACTGACAATGTTGATCATGATGTTGATGCACTCCAATTATCTAGAGAGAAGTTGTTTGGTTATTTTCAGTTGATTCAAAACAATCCTCCTGTCACATTGAGTAAAAATGAACAAATGATTGGTCTTGTTAAAAAAATGTTTGATGAAGCCAACAATATTTAGATATTGGACTATGACTTCTCCCTTGGATTGGGTGCATATGAGTCATCTTTGAAGAGGAAAAAGAGTTTTCCTAGCCCTAAAAATAAAAACAAATGAAGAAAACAAAATAGTGACTTGGATATCGATCTGAATGTTCATCCATCTGAATATGAACCCTATCAGTTTCAGTACCTCAATAAGCGGGGGCGTCCTCAATCCCACAATGCATCCTCCATTGTCGTAGGTGAGTTTCATAGAATAAAACGATGCATGTGCTTAGAATAGAATATTATTGACCTCTATTTTTTTAAGTTGTGGTGTATGAATTTTTTTAGAGGTACAACAATCCACTCCTATGGATCATTCAATCCAAGGACATGGATGGATGCAAAAGCATTATTTAGTGCCTGTCTTTTTAGGTACCCTTGTTAATACTCTGTGACATAATCTCTATTTATGTTTCCCTAGTTTCCCTATCAATTTATTTTTATTACTTAATTGGATGTTGATAATGTGTTGTTGTTGTGTTCACTATCTAAATGGTAGCCGATTGCAGGACAGGGGGGAAGCATCGTCTTCTACTATTTATGGGAGGGGAACCCCATAACAATGGTCCAAGAGATGGAAAAAGGTAATAGCTCAAAACATTGACCCCATGGGTGTTTTATTTCATTTCAAGTATATTTAATATTTTGTTTGACCCCAATGGACTTGTGTGCGCCATGTGAAAGTTAGGTTTTGTTCCTGTTTCTACTCTTCCTATTTCTCTTCTTCCACGGGCAAGTATACAAGTTATGTCTAAGCCATAGTTAAGCATACTTGGAAATCAAGCATATCCATTTCTGAGGAGTGCATTTCTGTCACTATGCAACCTTGAAATTATGCATTTCAGGTTTTTGAAATATGTTCTAGCAGAAAACAGGTACTCTACTTGGCAGTTGTAGGACTATAGAACCTTTGCCGAAGAATGTCTATTACTCTATTCCATCTGATTGAGAATTTTACCAAGTATACTGGACCTCCTATTTTGATAGCATTACACCTTAGTGAGTCCCTTACTACTAGTAATTACTGAATATATTTATAAATATTAAATTAATGTTAAATTAATGTTTTCATTAAACAAACATTTTTCTATTGTAAGATGTTGATATTTCTGAGCTAAACATTGGATTTCTGAAAGTGACATGGTATATATTTCAGCAAGTTTAGTCCTTGACATCATGGATTTATAGTGAGATGAGTACATGACGGTAGTTTTACAACTGCAACATATAATTGTGGATCAACATGTTTCTCTAGACTTTTTGTGACACTATCATCATATCTCACTAATTTGAAAGACGTAGTTCTATAAACTCAAGCTTTTAAAAAATTTGTTACCATTATATTGTTTTTTGGGAAGCATGTTAAGGAGTCAAAACGTGTAGCTATTTCTATCTTATCTTACTGCCATCTGCATTATACTAGTAGGCCTTCTTGTCCAAATTCCTCTGAACCTTTAGATGAATAACTCTTGCTCTTCCATATAGCTTCATCTGAGAGAGTTGTGAAACATTCTAGATTTTATTGTCATCATAATTTCCCAAATTTTATAAGGCCATTGCAAAATTTCATTTCCATACATAGAGGTCTTTCTACTGTGCGGCCTTTTGTCTTTGTATTTGTCTGCTAGGAGACTCGTCATTTCAAAAGTTCTCTGTTCCTAAATGTTTTTGTTTCCTCTTCTGTGGGAAGATGGAATGACAAATGGATTCTAACTAAAGAATACAAGGTCCACTATATAAACTTTTCTCTCTCATGTTTACCCAGTACTAATCTTTTGAATATATCATCTTTGTGTAAGGCATGCTTTAGTGTTCTTCATATATTTAAATAGTCTGGAATGATATGCACTTAAAAATTTGACCTTCTGTCACCTTGATTTTAGCATGAGATCTATGATTATATTCATATGTATATCTCAACATCTGTCATATGGCATCATTACTAAAGAATTATATCTGGTTTTATCATACTTAGGCTGTAATTCTTCTTCAATACTTGTGGGAACCAAAGCAAGGGAGCCTTCAAGGGAAGCACTCAGATTTTTAGCTAACTTAACCAAGAACTAAGAGGGGCAAATTATTCATGGCATATTCTACAAACTGTTTTGGAGTGGTAGTTTTACAGGTAGAAAGTTGCCTTGTAGGTTCAAAATTAGCAGTAAGCAGTTTCGTGAATTTCTGGTCGAAGTTGGTGATTTCAGTGGCATTCTGGTATCAGCACACATATTATTTTTATGTACAGGAAAATGAAAGCAAGCCTGTTTCTTTCTATATATTTATAATTTGTTCTTTTGTATGGGAGGGTGTAAAATGTGCATTGCTTTTACAAATGTAACCCTATGGGGGATTTGATGAAAGCATATGACCGCAGAAGATAGCAAAGCAGTACAAAGCTATTATATAGAACCATTTTTACTGTGGTGAAGTCAAGTTTATGATTATAAATATTGATTTCTAATCTTGTATACATCTTAAATATTTTTGCATTCTATAATGTTGCCATAATGTTGTACTATATCTGAACCCATGTCACATGTGTACAATATTGTCAGGATTGCAAATGCTATTGAAAATATCTCGTGTATTGCATATTTGAATATACTCCTGGTGCTACATTCTAAATCTATACAAATGAATTATAGTTTTCATTTAAAGGAAATTCAAGTGGATACAAGATTAGAGTAGAGTAGGAAAAACAATTGTAGCTTTGAGATACAACTACCCTATTATTTAGTTAAGAACAAAATAAAAGGGTGAAAGGAAAAGGAAAACATGTCTCCTGTATATTAATCATCTGGTAAAGGAAAAACAAAATGAGAATAGTTTTGTAGAATAGTTCTATTCTGTTCCATACATTACTGTGTATGTTTCCTAAATATTCGCATTTCCAGGAAGATTATTGTCAAAGCAAAGCAATTCTTTATTTATTCCAAGAAACTAACATGAAACTGCTTAAGATTTGTATCATAATGGGCTTTGTGGTAAGATTCTGCTTAAGCCTTATATTGCACTTACATAGTTTTTTACCTGATATTCCTCTGTTCCATACATTACTATATATGTTGCCTGAATATTAGCATTTCTAGGAATATTAATGTCAAAGCAAAGCAATTCTTTATTTATTCCAAGAAACTGACATGAAACAAAAGATACATCTTGACTTGTAATGTTAGCTTCAACTTATATGCAACTTTATGTATATTCTGTGAAAGTCTTGAAGATCGTGAAGGTTGTGGAAAGTAGAATTGGAAGCAAGTAATTCGATAAAACATGCAAATGTAAATGTAGCCCTTCACACATCCAAGGGAAAACCTTAGGCAAACATGTAAATTTTATCGAAGATCAAATCCATACAAACATTGGATATGTAAATAAAAATATCACTAATCAAAAACACCTAAATCTATAAGTGCATAAGGTCAACTCAACTTGCTATCAATGAATGAAGGGTGGAGAACTAGAGTTGGAAGGATGAGTTTCTATGACATAAGATTGATTATTCCTAAAATTTCTAAATTAAAGTGCATAAATAATAATCTTAGGACCGATATAACTTGCTCAAGTGAGTTGGAGGGAAATTTTGAATAAGGAAACAAGTATCAAGGATCATTAGGGTTTGTAGGTATAAGTGAAGCAAATAAAGAGAGCTCACGTCCTAAGGTTAATCTAAGGAAAAGGGGGCTTAAATGTGTAAAATTGTGGAAAAGAAGGGTTATATTGGTCTTCGGTGAAGATATCACAATGGATAATAGTAATTGAATTGATAAACCAAGCCCTAACAATGTGTTTATTTGGAAAGCAAATATCTGAACAAGCTTTAGGGGAATAAATGGAATTGGAATGTAAACCATGATTAAGATATATTCTAAAACTCCACTTTTATGGAAAGGAGTTTCCTCACTTTATGAAGCCCCACAAAGATGTTTGAAATGAGGTGGATGTGGTATTCAATGCCATTAATATTGAATAAATGGAAACTAGAATAAATATTTCCACAACCCAAATTGGATGGGCCAAACTACTAACTCTCTAGTTGGAGTTTTGGTCTCTAGATGTTTTTAGAGCCATAGGAAAACATCGAGTGGTTTATAGAGGAAAACAAGATATACCAAAAGATAAATTCTCATGATTTTACTCAAATTATAATGGAAGACTTTAAAGAGGGTATAACACAAGGCATTAGTTCTGGTATTAATCATCTGGTAAAGGACAAACAAAATGAGAATAGTTTTGTTCCGTTCCATATATTACTGTGTATGTTGCCTAAATTGCATTTCCAGGAAGATTACTGTCAAAGCAAAGCAATTCTTTATTTATTCCAAGAAACTGACATGAAACTACTTTAGATTCAGATAATAATGGGCTTTGTGGTAAGATTCTGCTTAAGCCTTATATTGCACTTACATATTTTTTTACCTGATATTCCTCTGTTCCATACATTACTGCCTATGTTTCCTGAATATTAGCATTTCCAGGAAGATTGCTGTCAAAGCAAATCAATTCTTTATTTATTCCAAGAAACTGACATGAACAGAAGATACATCTTGACCTGTAATGTCAGCTTCAACTTATATGCAACTTTATGTATCTTCTGTGAAAGTCTTGAAGATCCTGAAGGTTGTGGAAAGCAGAATTGGAAGCAAGTAATTCAACGTGGATTTAAAAAAAAATTGAGTTCCAGAAGACTATGTAGATAAGATGTAAATGTATATCTTTGGCTATTAGAAAATATTGTTGTGTTCTCATTTGAGACACAAATCAGTTTGTCCAAGCGTCCAAGCTTTCAATATATTATGTTCATGGTTGGAAACTACGGTGCACATTAAAGGTTAAAGGTTGGAAACTACCAAAACCAAATACTAATATGCCGATCCAAAATTTAAAATTAATGTATTTTAATTTGTATTTGGAATTAAGCACAATCATGTGCACATTTTGTATAGTTGGAAAATTTGAAGCTATAACTAATTGCAAGTATGGATTTAAGACATTGGGAGAGGTCACGTGCACCCTCATTTAAAAGTATCATTTCTATTTAAGGGAGCTCCTCTCCCATTGTCCATCATCAAGAGTAGAGAATAAAATATTGTTCTTTGAGCAAGTTCATTTTGGCACTTCAAGTCCTAAGAGTTCCATTGTTGGTTCTTCTCGTCACCTTGCTCCACATCTAATCCCATATCAATGTTAAGAGGAAAAGAGAAAATATTTCTTGTAGCGGAAATGACAATAACAAAATTATGAAAATCAACTTTGATAAGATAAATTATATATGCTTCCAAGACTTGTGGTCCTCTTAGAATTTTTAAAAATAAAGTGCTAACAGAAAAAAATCATTAAAGGAAAGTAGCCTCTCTAGACTCTAACTAGGAAGACAATGGACAATGTAGGTAACACTTTCTATAGCCCGATTCCTTGGATAAAAGATGTGAATTTTCTAAATTCAGTTTAAAAAAATCCTGAAATTACAGACCACAGTTACACACCAATTATGCTGGGAGACACCACAAGGGACGAAATACAAACTTGGTTTCAAGCTCTCCAAATCTATTTTACAACTTCAAGAGGTAAGGTTAAATTTTAAAAGTATGGAGTTCTTTTCTCAATCCCCTGCTTTGCCTCTTCAAAGTGAGAAAAAAAATCCTATAAAACCAAAAATATCTTTACTCGGCTGATATGTTTTCTGGAATATTGCTGATATGTTCAATTTTAAAATATCGCAATTTTTATGGCGATATTATTGCCAACATAGAAAAATCACAATATATTGTGAGACCAACAATATTTTTGCAATGTTTGGATATAGGTGCAGAGAGTTCAGTTTATAAATGAAGGTACTGCTTTGCTGCAAATATATGTATTTTGGATCTAATGGATAGAAGAGGAGAATGACCCAATAGATATAGGTGCAGAGAGTTCAGTTTATAAACGAAGGTACTGCTTTGGTGCAAATATATGTATTTTGGGAACGGTTTTTTTCTTTATTTGGATTTATTATTAACTAGAACATATTCATCTTTAAGTAGAGATTTGTTTTATAAAATCTATCGAATGTGGAAAATTAGCATAGATTCATTTTAAAAGATCTATAAATGTAGAAATGGATTGAAAGTAAGATCTATTGAACTTGAAAAGGGATCGTATCAAGTATGAGGTAGAGATCCCAACCTTCTCCATCCTGATCCAGCTACATATTTTTAAACTACATATAGAACTGAAAAACAAATACCAATGCACAACATGTGATCCATTCATTATGATAAAAAATTGTATATCCATTCATTATGGTAAAAAATTACAATCTTAAGTGCCAAATGGAAAAATAGTTATGTCTGTCTCAGTGTTGGCACTATACAATGGACATTGTAAAAGCATGGGTTTCAATGAAACACCAATGACATTACAAACACCACAAGCATCATTAAAAAAAAGCATTTATAGAATGGACATATATATTGATTTCTGACAAGAAGTTTTGGTGGAGGTGACATTGATAACAACTCAACGCTGGCACCTGCACCTAGTTCTGAAACTGCTCCAAACATGAGATCACTGGAAATCTTTTGAATCTTGGCATGGTATTCTATGTTGAAGGAATGAAATTGAGTGGCGACGATTCTGGCCTTTTTGTGAAGAGGCTTGAGATTGTCCTTTCGAACTTGATAGCTACCTTCCATCTGCTTACATATCAATTCTGAATTTGTGTAAACTGAAATATCATTGGCGTCATATGTTTTGCCTCTTTTAAGCCTTCAAAAAGAGAAATATAATACGCCTCATTATTTGTGGTTGTACCACAAACATCTTTTTTTCTTTCAATAGCGTGATTCAATGCATGATTGTAAATAACGTATCTAATTGTTGCTCGACCAGGGTTGGGTAAACAAGACACTTCTATACATAATGTCCACTTATGCTCCATTTTATTCTTCACTATTAATGGTTCCAAAGTCCTAAAATCGAAAAAAAAACAGTAATTAGAAAAACATACATTAAAAACAAAGCTCATGCCATGTAATTAGAAAAGTTGGAACAATAATGAAGTTATTAATCCCACTTTTAATATCAAAATATCTGTGTTAGAGCTAAAAGCCGAAAATCAATATTGTTCAAATAAGAATGATCTCATAAACATTGGAGAATGCCTAAAATGTCTTAGAATGAAAGATTTTGTCATCTTTATAATATTAAGAAAGTAGAATATGAACAGGCATAAAATTAAAATTTTAAAACAAAACAATTAATTTCTACTATTTTTAATCAAAGTTGATCTCAAAAAATGATAAAAGTCGTCATCATCATATATTTTAACTTAATTTTTTTTTAAAACAAATAACACAGTCCCAAATTAAATTGCATTCAAGGTGCATTCAAGTTACCTATAAATCTAATTTATTGTCAATTTCCCAACCATGCTTAAAAGCATGAGCAAAAAAGACAATATCAATTTCCCAACCATGCTTTTAAAAGCATGAGAAAAACAGACAATATCATCATGAAGTGGAATAGCTAATAGGATTAAAGGCATGTAATTGAATAGAAAATATACTTGAAAAAAAGTGGCCTTCGGTAGGAATAAAAGAACCAAGAAATAGAAATACACGTTCTGAAGCACTGTTTACAAGTGATTACAATGGTCCATTCATGTGGAGGTTTGTAATTAACACAAGATAGGTCTCAATCTCATATGCAGATATATATGATATATGGAGTGACAACTAACATGATATGTGGAGTGACAACTAAAATCATTTGGAGAACCAAAAATTCATGGCATGTCTATACTGAAGAATTAAAAGGAAATCTAGGCCATAACACAAGTTTTAATATCGTATGTGTTCAATTGTGACTAACAATATTAATGTATTTGTTACATCCAACAATCCCACATGGGATATTTTGAAGGATTTATCCTGCTTCAAAGTTACAAAAAAATGCCATGTAAGATGGGTGTCTCTGAGCTAAAGAAATGCCCTTGCCTAAATTTCCAAATCCCAGATGCCAACTCTTTCTCTCATCAACTGAATTGGTAAGATGATATTTAATGCCACTCTTGTGAAATACAAATATGTTTTAAAACACTGAGTCAATCTACAACCAAAGAAGTAGGAGAACGATCATAATATTGGAAAACAGTACTGAGTGCCCAATATTTCCCACAAAGAATGGAACAGTACTCTGTCTCGTATGCATATCTCATCTTTCCAATATTAGCATTTCAAGATTTAATGTATAAACGGTATTTCAATATAGCATCTGAACATATGGTATATTATAGTTCTTGGGTTGAGATCATTTCCCTCATTTCCTCTTATTCTTAAAATTCATCTCTACATAAAGCAAGCAAGAAAAGCAGTAAAAACTTGAAAAGGATAAGTATATATCACATAAGATTAGAGCCTTCTCATAATTGGTACTAAGGGGTGCTCCTAAGCAGCTTAAATAAACTTGGGGATTATAATATTACAAATAAATACATTTCACCATTAAGCTCCAAAACACTGTAATGAAAGGAGTCTCGGAAAAACAAGTAACAAGAAATCAGATCAACTAGTAACACAAATAAGCCTTGGCCATACTGTTGGCATAGATACCAAAATAAATAAAACTATAAACTGAGATGAACTTTACAGGAATTGAGTGCTACAATCATTTACTAACCATATCTGTCCCAATCTTATAAATTACAATTCGCAAATCAAAGTGGCATAGGTAATGTTCAAATCCTAGTTCCCTTCAAACTAAAGAACCCAAAATGTTTCCTTTGTTTATTTATTTATTCATATATGAAGCACATTTGTTCATATATGAAGCACTGACAGACAATAAAATAGAAGGCGGGCAACAATCACTGACTATTCTAGGCCATCATAGTTCTGGTAAGAACAAATTATTTAGTGCTGGAGCCGATTCTAATGCCAGACCTTTGGAAACTTTTATGACTATTTACAAGACATAAGATCAGTGGGGCAAAAAAACAGGCCAAAAACCTAATAACAGAAAGTGCAAACTACAACTCAATTGAACAATTATTAAACTAGAACACCAAGAATGAGCATTAGTATTTTTAGAACCAACTCACATAATTTATACAACAAGAGAGAACGATAAGTACTAGTGACACTGTTGAATAGTGCTTGATCATAAAAAGAAATTGAGAAGACGGGAAAACTAGAGGCTGATGATAAAGCATAAAAAACTGCGTAAAATTTGTACTTTTAAGTGAAATGTGCATGGCTTCTGTGACTTGGGCTCTACGAATGAAGACTGCAGTCAAGGCGGATGCAGGGGAGAGGAGGCGGACTGCACGAGAGAGAAGTTCAAATGCAAAAGTGGAGAGGGGGAGTAGCTAGCCATGCAGTTAATGCATGGATTCGATATTTGATCACCGTGATTCTCTGACACAGATGGTGGTGAAGGCAGAATGGACGGGGCGAAGTTCACCAGAGAAAGGGAAACGCCGGTGGGGGAGTGACCCGACAGAGGTTAACAAAGTGAGCTTGACCATTGACGGAACTGGGTGGGCCCGAGTGCAAATGGTTGGGTCAATAGCTCACTCCATATTTTTCTATCGAGATAGATCAGTGTACTATTGAATCAGGAACTTTGTCGAAGTTGCAATTAATGTGCATTTAATGACTTCTTTTATGGCAGATGTAGTGGCAACGTTAGATGGATCCTATCATAAATGGTGAAAAAATCACAAATGTGTAAACCGATTGGCCACCATGTCCATAATCATTACAAGTATCTGGTCATATTCATTGAACAATGGAATTGACAAGAAAGGCACGTGTCGAAATCGATTTAATAACATCTTGCACATCCATTTGGGACTCAATGTGTCAAGACACTAAAGTGTGTTGAGGAAGCCAACGTTTGAATAGTATCCTGAAGCAGACTTTAGCACAATGAAACAAAATGTTGCAGGTTGATCATTGGAGATGGTACTTCTTGTGGAACATTGTTGGATCACTTTGGTACCTAAACGAAAGTTATTTAGTATTTGCAAATAATTGTTTTTGTTTTCTCTTTTATTGGTTTTTTCTTTTGTCCTTTTCTTTTTATTTCCTTTTTTCCTTTTTTTTTGTATACACGGACTGCTAGATCGCCTCTTTTGTTGAAGGTTTTCAATCTTAAATCCTGTCCCAGGTGCTTCCCTAGAAGTTTTCACCTAAGAATTTGTTTTTCCTTACACACACACACACACACACACACACCACATTTCTTATTAGGTTAGAGAAGGGCATTGTTTCCCTGATATTAAATGTAGTTTTGTTTTTTTGAGTGTTTTAGTGAACTCTTCCTTATTGAGAGTTGGTTTCTTGTATAGATTTATTTGGTGGCCATTCAATAGTATTGGTATTTGATATTCTTCTATAGTGGAGATATTAACAGATCCATTGTCGTAGATGATGTCAACTTGATAGGGCCCCAACCATCTAATTCTCAACTTGCCCTATAATTCTTTAAATATCGATTCATAGAGAAGGGCCCAATCTCCTTCTTTGAATTCCTTAGTCTTTATGAACTTGTTATTCCATACTTTTCTTTGTTGTTGGATCATTTATGTGTGATGTAGGGCTTAATGGATGGTTTCATCTAATTGATTGAGTTGGAGTATCCTTTCATTATGTGTTGTAGATAGATCCGTGTTAAGTTTCATTGTTGTTATAAATGTTTTGAGCTCAAATTAAATGGGAAGCATTATTCTTTTTCCATAGACCATCTCATATGTTGTGAGACATGTAGTAGTATTTCATGTGGTATTGTATGCCCATGTTTCTTCATGGTTTCTATTTTACCAATCTCACCTATGAATTTGTATTTTTTTGGTTAGGATATTTTCTATTTCTCTATTAGTAACTTCTTCTTATACATTTTCATATGGATGATAAGAAGATTATCATATGTGCTTGACTATGTTGAGCTTTAGGATATATTCTATCAAGTTTGATTTGAATTGGCCACCTCTGTCAATAACTAGTTCTCTAGGTGCTCCAAATCAAGTGAATATTTATTCTGTTAGAAATTTTGCAATGAATTCTTCATTTTCCAACCTTAATGCTTTCACTTCCACCCATTTTGTCAAATAGTCTATGAACACTAATATATGTTGTTTCATTTTTTATGGAGGATCTATAGGTCCAACAAATTTCATCCCCCATTTCTCGAAATATTCTATTGTTACCTCGGGGTGGAGAATCATTTCATATCTTTCAGTTGGATTTCCCATTCTTTGACAATCATCATATATGGAAACATAAGCTATTGCATCTCTATGTAATATTGGCCAATAGTATCCTATTTGTATCACCTTGTATGTTGTTATCTTGGATGTGCAATGTCCACCACATGGTTCATCATGGAAGGCATGGAGAATGCCATGGACCTCGTCTTCTCAAATGAATCTCCTCGAGATGTGGTTTGGTACCCTTCTATAAAGGTATCCTTGGACCCATGGAAATGGAACACTCTTTTTTATTATGTTGCATCTTTCTTTGTAGGTGAAGTGTTGACGGATTCTCCGAGTAGCCAAATAATTTGCAACATCAACAAACCATGGAGTGTGTGAAGAAATGGAAAAAGGTGTTCATATGGGAATGTATAATCTATTAGATCTATATCAGTAACATGAGTTAGTCTAGACAAAAAATCTGCTACAAATTTATGTTTTCCTAGTTTATCTACAATAGTTATGTCAAATTCTTGTAGTAATAAAAGTCGTCTTATTACCTTACAACTAACATATAATTTATTCATTAAATATTTAATTATTAAGTGGTTAGTGTTTATGAATACTTGAAATATGGTGATGTAGTTCCTGAACTTTTTGATGGAGTAGACGACAACAATAAACTCTTTCTATGTGACAATGTAATTAAGCTCGGGTCCTGCAAGGTTCTTACTAATGTAGTAAATAAAATATGGTACTTTATTCTTTTCTTGTCCTAGTACTACACCAATTTCTTTATCTAAAGCATCATAATGTATGTGGAAAGGGATTTCCCAATTTGGTCCTTGTAAGATAGGTTCTTCCATAATATTCGTCTTGATGTGTTCAAATGCTTGCTAGCAATTATCATTCCATTGGAATTTTGCATCTTTGGTCATTTTTGAAAAAATTGGGGCAGCTATCTTGCTATAAACTTTTATGAATATTTTGTATTATATAGATTTCCCTATGAATATTCTAACATCTTTTACTTTTTTGGGGGAGGGGGTAGGTTGATTATAACTTGAATTTTCATAGGGTTTAATGTAATTCCCCTTGCATAGTCATGATGACCTAAAACTAATCCTTCATTCATCCTTAATTGACATTTTTCATTACTCAGGCAAAGATTCATTTAAATGTATTTTTAAAGAACAATTTCTAAGTTGGTGAGATGTTCTTTAAACTCATATTCGTTGGGGTAAAGTCATCCATATATATCTCCATGCAGCCAGAAAAATACTCAAGGACACTCTTTGGAAGGTAGTTGGGGCATTGCAAATACCAAGAGGAAGGACTCTATAGGAAAAGGTCCCTCATGTACAAGTGAATTTGGTATTATCTTGGTTTGATGGGTTGATTTGTATTTGGTTATATCCACTAAATCCATCTAAAAAGGAGAAAATTTTCTTCCCTGCTAGGGTATCTAGCACTTGGTCAATGAATGGTAACAAAAAGTGATATTTTTTTGTAGCTTTGTTTAGTGGATATAATGATGACTCTCCACTTGCCTCCTTTATTTGGGACAATCACTAATGATGATATACATTCATTGTCTGAAATAGAGTAGATGAACCCCACATTAAGGGGTTTTTGTAGTTCTATTTAGACAATTAATCGTAGAGATGGATTCATTATTCATTGTGGTTGTCTAATAGGAGTGGAATCCTCCTTGATGTATATGTGGTGTTGGAAAATGGTTGGATTGAATCCCTTAATGTTAGGGTAACTCCATGAAAAGGATGCTTGGTATTTAGTAAAGAGATGGATCAATGTTTCCTCTTGTAGTGGTCATAAATGGTTGTTGATTTTCAATGTTATGTCAAGGGAAATGTATATTTTTTTGGTGTTTATTTTTGTTTCTTCCATGAGACATAGTTTCTTCCATATGGGCCCCTCCGTATATATGATTTCCAATTATTGGATTGTGTGACATTCTCCAAAATAAATAGGTCTATCATAAATATTTTGGATGAAATTGGAAATGATTGTATCCTCCTGTGTGGATCTAAGTTCTAGGGAAATGTATATGGTCAAAACAGGGTGAATAGGTCGATCAAAATCATTTTTCTTATATTTTCACCGAGGTTTCCTAATATCTAAATGATTTTTGGAAGGAGGATATATGATTAATGTATTTGTTTGTAACACATTTGTGATGGTCCTATATCCTTGCCTACATCCAATGTGTGCATCAGCTATTGCAAGATAATGCCTCCCAAGTATGAGAGGGTATCCATCTTTTTTAGTTTTAGTGTGGATGGAAATGAACATGATACCACCATGATTCTACGGTAACCATAATGTTTTCTAATACGCCATATGGGAAAACAGTAGAGGTGTCTGCAAGTTGTAGAACTATAGTAGTTTTCCTTAGTAGATTTTGAATGTCAAGCTTTATAATGGTGTCTTGAGTCATCATGTTTATGTATGCTCCTAAATCAATGAGGGTATTCGAGAGAAGACTTCCTGCTATGTGTACATATACTATTGGACTCCCTAGGCCAACATATTTTAGATTAATGATCCTTCCCAACATCAGGTCTTCTAGTTTCCCTATCACATTGATGGCAACATGGTCTTTTGTATTTCTACCTAGCCTCTTTATACATGTATCCTTGATGCATTGATTATATATAGGGATTTCCTTAATAGTATGCAGAATTACGATCTTGACACATAAATTATTGAGCTCTTCTAGAATAGGATTTTCAAGTTTTTTGACTTCTTTGGAATGCAACATCTACGGAAAATGTGGAATAAAATATGGTGAATCCCCTACATTTTATTCCTCCTCTATCGGTTGTTTTTCTGGAGTGTGATGTGTTGTGGGATATACAGGTGTATATATTTGTTCTTCTCGTTCATATACAAGGCTTGTTGCATTTTTTCCAGAATGCAAATTCAGTTGATTTACTACTATGGTATCCAAAGAGTACGCTGGGTAGTTGGTTATCTAAGCGCTATATGTAGGTTGAACTTGTTTGTTGTTTGGATTTGGAGTGGGTTGAGTTGGCAGAGGTTTGCTTGGTGCTAAAGGGTTAGGATTTTGAATTGGTGGATGACTTGTATTAGTCATTAGAGGGGGCATAAACAAAGGTAGTTGTTATTGTGGCCTCCATCTCGTGGAAGGAAAATTTTGTCCATATATAGGAGGTACTGGTTGAGGATTTTTCCATTGACTCTATCTAGTAGGTGTCCATTCGGGTATAGGATATGATTGTTATCCATATGGGTTAGAAAAATATTGAGGTGCATAAGTAGGCTAAAATGGTTATTGGGTATAAGGTTGCTGGTAAAGAGGTTGTCCATATTCCTAGCATGGTTGTTGTCCTTGGAATTTTGGATATTTTGTTGATTATAAGGTTCTTGAAATGGTCTCTATAGTCTTGGAATGTTGGGATTTATATAGCAGATAGATTTTGTTGTGCCTCATGGTTCATATAGGTTATCCTTCAAAGAGCCTAAGTAGGGATAGTCATCTATGGGGTGTATGTTAGAACAAATCCTGTAGCATTCTACTGTTTTAGGACTAACATTCATTAGGTTTAGAATACACTCATTATTATTATGTTTGTTTCGACAATATGGGGAAAAAACATCCAAATATCTATTTGATACTTCTGTCTTTAATCTAGCTTGCATGAAATCAACCTATAATTCCAAGAGTGTAAAATGTCTAATTTCAAGTCATCTAGTAGGTTCTGTAAATATAATTTGGTAATGGTGGAACTATATGGTCTATATGGATGATAATAAAAATACCTTCCGCTAGGTTTCCTCTTGTGGATCAAGAGTGATTTATGAAGATTTGCTTGATTTCATCATAGTCGTTTTGGTAGATATCCCCATTGGCTAAGAGGTTTAAGGTTTCGGGGAATTATTATCTTACTCCCCTAAGAAGTAAAATTTTAAGAGATTCCTCATATAAAGTGCAAGAGTGAGCTCGTTTATAGCTAAGTTGAAACCATTCCTCATAGTATTCCAATGACTTATTTGGTCCTTGCACCATTCTAAAGATTGCATACCTAGTTTCCCTCACTTTACAATAATCCCTTTACTTCTCAATAAAAGTTTCTTTCATTTGATCCCATGTGAAAATACTATTTGGACCTAAACTCATGAACCATATTAATGTAGAGTCCTTTAAAGTTGAGGGAAATAGTTTTAGTTTTTGTGCATCCATGGTGTAATCATAGGTTCTACAGACCACTTGGAGTTCAAACAAGAAGGTGTTTGGGTCTTCTGAGGTTAGCCCATGAAAATAAGGAAATGCAACAGGGTTAATATTCTTTAGTATTAATATTATTCATCTTGGCCTCGTTATCACAACCTCCTCTAGTGGGAAAATCATGTATGGGGGCTTTCTCTTATTTTTCCCTGTCTCCCATTGATTGATCCTTGGTACTCATGTGGTCAAAGGGGTCAAATGATTGTCATTTAATCCAAAGAGACCTTGTATCCTACTTCGGGGCATGTGTTAGGAAGATGATGGGTCAAGAGTCTCAAGATTTCCTTCTTTCTCTATCATATGGTTGTTATCTTGGATAAACCAACCAAACTTGTCCCTGGCTATAAGAATTCATTCTAAGGTGAAGGATGTTTTTTTTTCTCTTTTCTCTTTTTTTATGTATTTTTTGTAGAATTTTTTTTCAAGTTTTTCTTGCATTTATAAAGGTTTTGAAAAATAACTAACTATTTTGAAAGATAAAATAAGTAAATAATGAAAAATTGTGTTGTATCACAGAGGCCTACTTGGAAACACATCTTCTTCTTGGTTGCTTTTCTCCAAATGTAGCATGCTTAACTTTCATGCAAAAATTAATTAATATTGTCAATCTTCCTTGTGGTATGGAAAGCCTCCATGACAACAGTTCCAAAAAGTGATGGAATTAATAAATCATCATTATTACAATATCTTGTTGGGAATATGTAGGAAATAATGTTGTACCTAAACCTTTACTTTAATCATTAAACCTAACGATTCATACAAACTTATGAGGGTTTTGTACATTATATTCAACTACAAAGAATAATAATAATTCCTAGTAGTATGTAACTTCAATTCAATCAATCCAAAATATTGTTGGTTGAAAAAAAAGAAATTAAATCTATGATCTAAGGGTTGCGAGGAACATGGATATCATTATTCAACAAGGAACTTATTCCTTTATCAACAATATCAAATAAAGGTTTTAAGAATCTCTTTGCCTATCTTTAGACAAACCTTTTGAATGACTCCCTAATTTACCCTACCATCAACACACCAATTATAGATATTTAGTGACATGAAATCCTGAGCGAGTAATGAAACAAATAGAGAATTTAATGCTTTAACCAGTTCATATAACAATATCTCAGTGGAATAAAAATAATTGTTCAACTTCAATTTGCATGAATAATAAGAAGACATCTATGCTAACTTTGAATGCAGAAATAGTTCATCAACACTTTTCTATTGAAATATTGGAAATTTCTACAACTTGTAGCAATTCTACACTATCTACTCGATTCTATGAAGACATATACGAAACAACAAATTTACTCTAACACATAAGTCCTTGTAGTAAACTATGGATGGGCCCTGATCCAAAATGACATAGACATAGGAACAAAAAGACTACCTAACAATACAAGAATAATAGTCTTCATTAATCTTGGAAAAAATTGTTCAACATCCAACTTGATCGATGATCCCTTATATATTAAATATGAAATGTATCTTTCAAGCTAGTTTTCTAACGTGTAGTCTATATAAAGTATTTCTTATGCAAATTGCGTCGAATGTGTTAGTGTAAGTAGGTAAGATCACTCGAGATAAGAAAGAGTGATATAGTTTTGTCTTGGACATGTTCAATGGATGGCACCAGGCCTCAAATTTGAAGCCTTCAGGGCCCGTCATTGGCCATTTTGGCCTTCATAGAAGGCTACAAAAAAATTTGACATGCAAAAAAATTTTAATTTAATGTGCAACCCATCAACAATGAAATTCAGTAAGTCTATCTAAATTTGTAGCACAAGGTTAGCTCCAAAATTTTCCCATCCATTAAAACCATATGTAAATTATTATTTTTTTATCCTTTTCACATCTGGAGACGGCAACCCAGTTCTGATGTGTAACGATCATTCGTGTGGGTTACATTATGTTAAGGTTTTTATTTAATTAACTTTCTTTTCCATATTTAATGGCAAGAGTTTAGCTCAACCGAGAAGTTGGAACCTACCGTAATTAGGATTAATTGTTACCATGTGAATAGTGATTTAGCTTTATTATGGATTAATTGTTACCATGTGAATTGTGATTTGGCTATCAACATGGGGACCTGGTCTGCTTTCACCTTATCGAAGTTTTATTCCATGTGTACTTATTTATTTTTTGGGAATGGGAGAAGAGTAGCTTCATTACTTCACAAGTGTGTCAGGCTATTCCATAGCATCTGACCTCCTCGATCTCTTTTAATTAGTTGAAGCCGAGAAGGTTCAAGAGAATCCAGACTTGGCTTTGCTCAAGTTTGAACCCATCTACGGCTCCTGCAAATTTTTTTGAATGCATGAAGCCATAACCTCCTTTCTCCCAGCCAACCTTGGATTAATTAACTAGCTTCCCTCCTTCCTTCCAGGATTGGGTAATTATTAGGTAAGACCTTCTCCCCCCATCCATTTGTTGGCTTCTTTATCGGGTTCAATCCGAATGCTGGCTTTTAATGCTATCCTTATTCGTTGGCTGATCTATCCGAGCAACTTTTAGCCCACCACCTTTCACTTTTCATCTCAACCTCAAGGCTTCACCAAATAAATATCTAAGTTGTTTTTTCCTCATAGAATTAACATCGCGTTGGCCATAATTTCAATCCATATCCTCCTTTTCTATCATAATACCTATTCCCTCCATCTCTGTCAATTAGTTGAAGCTGTGAACATCCCCGCCGCAGCTTTGATCAGGCTCCAATCGGTCTAGGGATCCTATAATTTTTTTGAATGCGTGAATCCCTGGTATTGTAGATGCCCATTACTTCATATTTTGGGGGGGTTGATTTAGGAAAATCCCCTCATGTCAGGTAAGGAACGCTCTCTTCACAAATGTCTGTATACATTTCCTTTGTTCGCATATCAACAAGGTTATTTAGCTAACTTTTTTAACCTTGTCATTTTGTCCAGGTCATATGAGGACCTTCATTGTTATGTCGAGGTTATTTATGGTATGAAAAAATTTATAGCTCTAAGACTTATGTATATACACATGATAATTGTTCAAAGCTTTATTTAGCATGATCATTTTTCTTCATCTTACAAGTTTAGGGTTTCGGATTCCAGGGCTTCTTTCCATAGGTTATCTTTCTTCCCAATATGCATCCATTTTTAAGGTCACTATCAAACTCCATTATGATGCATTAATACATACATTGACAAAACCACTGACAGCTAGATTTTAAATGTAAGGGCTTACCTGTCATAGATTTGGGTTCCAGATCCAGGACTTCTCTCCACAGGTTATCTTTCTTCTCAATATGCATCCATTTTTAAGGTCACCATCAAACTCCATTCTGATGCATTAATATATACATTGGCAAAATAAATGGATTTTGGATTTTAAATGTAGGGACTTACCTCGTCATACTACTAGACTGACCATAGGTGACTAAATTTAGAGGCTTACTTAGCACATTTGCTAACAATCACCCCTCGCAAATGCAGGTAGGGTGGTTTCTGGTGAGTGTTCATTATATATAGTGATGGGGAATCGGGATCGGGCTAAGCCAACTTACAATGACACTTGAAACGTAAAGTTTTTCCCAGCCACAATTAGCAAATTAATTCATAGGTAGGGTGTCGGTAACCTAACCTACATTTTATTCCTGAGAGTTGGCCGCTAACCTCACGTACCAAGTTTAAATTATAGTATTTGGTTTGAAAAATTCACAGGTAGTATTTTTTTTACGACATGAAACCTTTAAATCATAATATAGTATTTGTGTGAAATTTGACAATTTCAGTCACAACACATCCTTTGTTTGCAAATTTCGGTGAATTCTATAAAAAAAAGTAGTAGTTTCTGTATTTGTGTAGTATTTGTTTTTTAGGGTATTAAACCTTTAAATCATAGTATTGTGTGAAATTTGACAATTTCACTCACAACACATCATAGTATTTGTGTGAAATTTGACAATTTCAGTCACAACACATCCTTTCTTTGCAAATTTTGGTGGATTATGTGTGAAAAAAATAGTAGTTTCTGCTACATAGTTTAGTAGCTTTGGTCAAACATTACTGTTTTTGTCTTAAATTTTAATTTTAATTTCTTTCGGATCAGCTTTCTTTCTTTTTGTTTTAAAATCTAGTATTATAGTGAATGTAATTGCTACAATCCATACCTTAACTTGTGATAATTTTCCTTTAATCCAATTAGTCTACTTAATTAATCTATTCTTTGTTTGTAATTAGTCTACAATGGTCAAACACAGAGTTATGGTAATTATGGTGATTAAATAAACTATTCTCTGTTTGTTATTAATTACTTAAAGATATTTACTAAGCTAGCACCAAAGGAAAGAGCCTTGTAGGATTCAAAATAGGTTTTGCAATTTGAAATAGTGTAACCACTAGTAATCACTGGAACCCTTGACTTGTGTATGTTTGACTTCAAGGCCATTTGCCAACATATTAAGCTTATACTTTTGTATGTTTGACTTCTAAGGCCATTTGCCAACATAATAAGCAGAGGCTACATGGATTTGACTTGAGATTTGATCTTCAAAGTTATCTGAATTATTGGTGACTTTGTGAGGGTTTTCTCTCCCTTTAAGGTAGAAGACGATGCTGCTAACTCAGTTGATGTTGGTTGTTAAAAAGCACATGATTTATACCTTATTATGATTTTGTTTTAAGACATTTTTTTTGTTTATATNCATTTTTTTTTCTATAAACTATTTTTAATAAATAATGAAATTTTCATGTACTCTTACATTTTCAATTGAAAAGAATGATTTATTTTTACATGTCAGCTATGAAGGGTTGAATATGTCATAGCCATTCAAAGTGAAATAAGTGAAATGGGACCCCGCCCTTCAAATTTGATCCCTGGATGGCACATGCTCTTATGGATTTGGGGAATATGCCTCCACTAATAGATTTGTGAGTAGAGTCGAATCTACTTCTGATGTTATCATGGCTACATTCAAAGCTGGAAGTGCTTATCAAAACTAACAGTGCTTCATTTATCATCCGCCCGTGTCTTTGGATTACTAGAACTTCAAGAGTCAAAACATGGTGCCTCTTTGACTATTGAGTCAAAGACAATGTGAGATGGAATTTGGTTCCTTTATAACTCTACTAAATCACCCAGTTGTTAATATCTTTTTGCACATTAGTTATTAAAAAGGAAACAATTAATCAACAAAAGAATTATTTCTAAAACTGTATTCAATTTGTAACTAAGTGCCTTACTTATCTTAATTTAGTGTATTATGTCCCTTATTGGGATTTAACATAATTTCATGTGACAAGAAAAATTAAAAATGATGGATTTTGCAACCAAAGGTGGAAACCATTGACAGCATGCTTCAAATTTGAAGTGTTCAGAGCCCTTCAAAGGCCATTTTAAACGTCATAGAAGGCCACAAAAAATTTTCCCATGCAAAAAAAATTTAGTTTCATTTCCAGCACTTCAATAATGAAATTGAGTAAGCCTGGGTAAATTTGCAATAGAAGGGAAGCTAAAAAAATTTCCTTTCCAGGGGTTTTGATTCAGTGGACTATGGGAGAGTCGGGACTCAGAGTCTACCCAAGTGCCCTTGAATAGTCGGATCATGGATGAGGATCTTGGTCCCAATCGACATGGACCACGATGGGAAACTAGGATTCCTAGTGTCAAGTTCAACTTGATGATTCAGGATTATGACTCGGGATTCGATGGTCACTTTCAAAGAATTTAATGACATCGACATGCATTACTAATCCACCAACTTCATTAAATCTTAGTATGAGATGATGCCACCTGCCAACTTAGTTTTCCATCTGTCATCTTATTGTTCATCGAGTCACGTGATCTCACAACTTATAAGTCACTTGAGTGTTTGAGTATATGATGTGAAATTAAATTCTCATATGAATCATATCTATGGATGGTGAATTGGTTTGATAACCCTCCATTGGCAAGGCTCTGCAAGATAAAACTCATGGTGTTGTTTTTTGGGTTACAACTTACAAGTTGTAATTTACAATGTATTGAGCAATATTTTTTATATTTGAACCTATCCTGGTCCAATGGGTATGTAAGTTTCCAGACCAGGGTTTCACCTAGTGCTAGACATTTCTATTATGACCACCATAAGACTAGGATGACGAATCTTTGGTAGAAGGATAGCAGCACACTGCCATTTTTTGTGCTCATAAATCATATCCTATACTAGTTAGTCCAGGATTCTATGATTTATTCCAATTTCCATTCATTTACTCGGGTCAGAATCATTCGAATTAGCACTCCGAGTCTCTCACTGTCCACCTAGGCCGCTTAGTCTACTTGTATCATTGGAGGAAGGGGGTTAGGAAGTAGAGACAAAGGCAACTGGAATGGAGGGTCATCCAGAGAGAAGGGTTATACAATATGCATATAGTTAGATCTAAACGAAATGAAAGAATTTTTCATATACCTAACTGAATATTATCATTACTTAATCTGTCGGGATGCTTATGCGGTAACTCTTGATCATGAGTTGTTTGTGAGGGTTTCCTGTGTCGACAATGGCTACGATTTGGAGGGCTCGTTGCCATCATTATACCACCAATGAATTGGTCCTACAAATATCGCTATTATGTCTCCCCTCCTCATTCACCTCACCTTTTGACTTGAGTCCTCTTCTTCTTCTTCCTCTTCCTCCCATGGGCTCTCTGATCTATGCCACGAGTGCCCTCATAATGAAGAATGATCTCTAAAAGTCTCTGGGGACCTCAAAAAAACAATACCCAGTTTTCCCTCACCTGCACAGATATATCTATGTTATGTAGATGCAATTATAAAATGGTTTTTTTTGTAATCATGTGAAAAACAAGAACATGCATTTTCCTACCTCGGGAAAGGTAAATCAACTTCGGAGCGCTAAGATATTGTGGAATTTAGATGGCATTGCTTCCAATCATCTTTCTGTATAAGGAAACAGTTTCACACTCTATTTCCTCGTTGTCTTCTGCGGTGGACAACTTGACGGTTCCACCTTTGTCACAGGTAGGAGCAAGAGAACCAAAGGTAGAACGTTGGGTAGGCTGGACTGAGCTTCCTCGAACTTAAAGAGACCCACGAAGTCTGTGGAGGAAAAAATATATTTTTTGGTTTACAAGTATACGACAATCAGAGGTCAAGACACAGATTCTCAACTCTCCAATTCTATGCTTCAGTGTCTCCATAAATTCTGTTTCCTCTAGAAGATTATGTAGAGCTAAGCTGTCGCCTTGGCTGTCGTGAATTTATAGGTATGTATAGAATTTTGCACTTGTGTAACATTTTATATGTGGATAAAAGTTAAATGTGTTGTTTGTTGGATTTCCTTTTAGTTCTATAAATATAAGGGTTTAAAATTTCTCCATCCAAAATGTTTTTTGAAATTTGTAATGTATTATGTGACCATGTGTCCTCCAGACTAAGTCTCGAATACTCAATAGATGTAACTTTAAAAAACCCAATATTCAAATGAAATCAAAACCAAAATAGTGTATACCTAGGACCACAACTTTGTTTGGGCGGAGGAGCAAGAAGAAAGAGCCTTGTATTTGAGTTCCAAATCTGTCAATGTTATTTATTTGTCGTGAATTGTAGACATTAGGTTGAAAGAAAGAACAATATTTGAATACAAGTGTTTGAATTATTCCAATTTCCTTAATGAAATCCAAAGGTTGAAAGGATAAAATATTTAACAACCGATGATGTAAATGTTGTAGACTCTGACCCCTTTGTTTTCCTATCATCCTTCTAATAATGGAAACAAGAAGTACAAATTGTCTACCAATATATCTAAACAAGGGAATCCCTCGATGAACGTTCATGAATGAGGGACTGGGAGTGCAGTGAGCTATAAAAGAACATGATTTCAACATCCTCATTGTCGCAAGCCTCTCAAATTTGTGTTTATGATTCGTCTTCCTTATTGACTATGGTAGACACTAGACACCCAACTTGTAGTGATATTTGTTGTAGAATTTTATGTTCTTCCTTATAGTGGACTAATAAATACTTAACCTTTTTGATAGGGCTAATAAACTTGATATAGATTGGAGGGACTATACATAATCTACCTAAAATTGGAGCTTTTGTTTGATCACTTCGAATTGGGGTATAAACTCGATATACATTGGAGGGACTATCCACAATCCACCTAAAATTGGGGATTTTGTTTGATCACTTTGAATTGAGCATCTAGGGAGGACATGATTCAATTCTAAAAATAACCGTTGAATTTAAGGTATTACATTCTAGGTTTTTTCTTTTAGGTAGGCCCAATCACACTTGACCAATAGAGCCACCATCAAGCGGAATCAATCCTCCATTCAAAGGTCCTTCCAAATTCCAATGCCTTACTTTTTCAACGACCTGAAAACCGAGTATTTCATCGGCCCGGCAGAGTTGTCCCTTATCTAAGTTCAAAAAACTATATTCTCCAAGGACGAGGAGAGTAGAGACTTCTTTAGATATGTATGGACTCTCATTAGCTAAAATAATAATGATTTTGTATCCGCACATGTGTATCCATATTTGTATGAGATCTTTCTCCATGACATGAATGGCGGAATATGTCTCAATGGTTTCTAATGTGAATCATGTGAGGTCCATAGAGATGTGAATTATAGGTTTCCACACAATAATCGAGTGTGCAATATAGTCATCTCTTGTGGGCTCTGTGAGGTTAAATAAATAGTTGTTTCTCCTAAAACATTTAGGTGTTGGCAATGATTTTCTTTTTATTTCTGATTTACAATTAATTTGTGTGCATGTGAAAGCCATAAACCATAATAGAACAAAAAAATATCAAAAGTTTAAAATACTTGATATTTGTTGGAGAATTTGAAGTGTTTCCATAAAATTACTAGGATAAGATGTCAATATTGGAGAGACTTGTTTTTTTATTTATTTCCAATTTCTAGGATTTATATAATTAAGGGTATAGAAGGAATTTACTTTATGAGGATATCCCCTACATTAGGGAGTCCACATGGATAAGAATGTGCAATGTATGCATTGGATGTAAACCATTTCAATTTGTATTGAATTTGGTTCTTTCTTTGTGCTCCCTCCCTTACTACAATCTACCTACTCACCTACTCTTGCATATGTCATGTATAGATAGATTTGTTCTTGAATAGATAGACTGAACCATTATAGGCACTACAGGCATTCCAACTCAATTTCATTACATTATAGGAACTACATGCGCTGAAAGCAAAATATAGGGAGAGGAGAGTTTGCTATTACATAAGTAAGATAACTTGTCTTTCATGGTACATTTCACCTAGAGGGGTATATCTCCCTCTTACTATTGTGACTAGTCTCAATGACTATTCCTTTGGGATACGCACTTATTGCTTCAGAATGATTTTATTTTCATTTCCAATTTCCAATAAGTTTGTGTACATTTGAAATTGACCATAAACTATAATAGACAAAAAAATTACCTTTGAATATCAAAATAATAAAAAAGGTGAATTGCTTTAAAACAAAAAAAATGTTTTTTTACCATAATTGAAATGATTTACATTGTTCAAAGTGATTCCTCTCTTCAATTATTGCACTATTCTTTAATTAAATCCACGTTGAATTTTATTAAAAAAAGATTAGATACAAGATTAAGTTGTAGTTGATTAATCTTAACCTTTTATTTATTTTTATTAGAATTATGTCTTTTAGGTTATACTCCGTAAATGAGATATGATAATTTAGGTTACTTGTTTAGATTAAATATTTCCTAGGTTATGGCCAATAACTCACTAATTATTACAAATTTCTCTTAAATTATTCTTTTATTTAAAAAATTGTAGTATTTCTAGGTTAGAGTTAGATATTACATTAAGTTCTATATTTTATAAAAAATAGGTTAAGTAATTCGCAATTTATTCATTAAGAAAAATATTTGATATTAATAAATTTAATTTAGACTTATATTCTATTCTAAGTTTAGAATCATTTTAGCAATTTAGGGTGTTTGTTTTAATCACAACTTAGACTTCCTTATTATCTAGCTTAACATTTGTAGGGTTTGGGTTTGGTCTTAGTTATATAATGGACATTATCTATTTCCTAGTTTTCTCTTGAAATGTGTTGTTAAAGGTATATTAATAAATCTTTATTTGTTACTCAACTCGACTCATTGTCGACGATTACCTTGCATACCACTCCTCAAACCTATCAAACCAGAATTTAAGAGAAGAGATTGTAAATATGTTTTTTTGTCAAAATGACATTTTTGAATCATGTAAGGTTCACAAAGAGATTGCAGTATATAATAGGGCCTTGTTTTTTGTCTAACCTTTTTACATAAATTTAAGATGGAATTTTAAAAAGATAATTGTTGAAGCCCTCTCAAACTCCTTCTTGTGTGAGATCTAGATACTAGTAAGATCCACATTGAAGTTTGAAGGATACTTTTTCAATGTGTTTGAATAATAAGTATATGCACTGAGTTTTGAAAAGAGAAATGGGAACCCCTATCAATCCCTCTCATTTGACATCTAGATGTTAGTAGACTCAAGACTAAAGTTTGGAGGATAAATTTTCAAGTGTTCTAATACTTAGGTTTATTATGGTGAAGACAATGCTTAGGGATTAGGTGGAGTTTGAAATTGAATGGCTAGTTACTCACTAATTTGGTCCATATGGAAAAACATATAAATTAGCTTTGTGATGGTATTTGTAACTCTCTTTGGCCGTTAATGAAAACGTGGATTGGAAAAAACTTCATGCAATGTAAAATGTCATGGAAAAGTTATTCTTCTATTTTTTTTTACTTTTATGTTGTTTCTTTAAACCATTGGTTATGGTAATGATCAAGTGGTCACAACAAGGATCCACAATTTTAAATCTCATAGGGATGTACAATGTTAGAAGTATAATAGTTTTAGGAATATACCTTGGCACTCGACAAAAATCATCTTTTTAGTTTTTATTATTAATGTTAGGGATCTCATGATTGATCTCTTTTGGCCTTTTAATATAGCACTTATAGTAGTGGAGCTCTTCTCAAAACAATTCTAGACACAAATATGCTTTGGTACCTCATGAGGCTACTTTCATCCCCAATTTCATTTTATGCATTCAGATAAGGTTGTTAGTAGTTCTCCACTACTCAAATCACTTTGGCATGATAGGAAAAAAACATTTCCCCTCACAAAATAAATAGGCCAAAAAAATGCAATACAAAAAACCAATAATCCTAATGGTTATTGGTTCTCACTATGTTCACATTAATTAACAAAACAAGTGCACCAATCTCTTTCTAAATGGCCTTTTTTCCAATCTCATCTTTGACTAAGGGTACATTTTCGTCACCCTCAACTTTTATTTTAGTCTCTCCTCCTCTAATCTAACTTTTGGACGTGATAAATCCTCCATAAGAAGAATTTGGATTTGCTAAATCATCATATACATGGTTTACCTCACTAATTCTATGTAAACATTGAATCACTTGGGATTTCTTCTTATTATCATTTTTTTTCTCTACACTATTTTTAATAAATAATGAAATTTTGTTATACACTTTCGGTTTCAAATGAAAAGAATGATTTATTTTTACATGTCAAGGGTTTAATTTCTCACGGCCCTTCAAAGTGAAATGAGACCTGCCCTTCAAATTGGATCCCTCATCGACAGCAATGGTCAGATATAGCTCGAAGCGACCATGGCGATCCCGCTGCAGTACATCACCAATCACATCACCAATCATAGAGTAGCCAAAGGTTCACAATTCTTCAAACTTGATGATGGGAGACACAGGCGGTAAGGAGATCCTTCCATATGATCCTCCTCCTCCTTACTCTTTTCTTGATAGCTTATTTTTCAAAGCGCGGCTCCTATGATATACATATTTACATCACTCCTCTTCAAACTTGATGATGGGAGACGCAGGCGGTAAGGAGATCCTTCCATATGATCCTCCTCCTCCTTACTCTTTTCTTGATAGCTTATTTTTCAAAGCGCGGCTCCTATGATATACATATTTACATCACTCCTCTTCAAACTTGATGATGGGAGACACAGGCGGTAAGGAGATCCTTCCATATGATCCTCCTCCTCCTTACTCTTTTCTTGATAGCTTATTTTTCAAAGCGCAGCTCCTATGATATATATATTTACATCACTCCCTTTCTGTTGGAAGACACGCAAGTGAGAGTGCTTCAAAAACATGTAGAGAAAAATACCACGGTTGCAGCAAAGTTTCATACTTCTTAGCAATCAAATCCCTCCATTGCCAACGACCGATCCTTAAACTACTTGCCTACAGTTCTACGTTTTTTTATAGATTTCCAAGGCTATTGCATAGTTTAAACTTGCACCTTCATGCGCTCCTCCACTTCCAAAGTGGAGCAGAGGGAGGCTAGTTGGGATAGAACAAGATCAAGAAGCTGAGTAGATAGCCCTCGAAGACTTGGAAGATTAGTTGGATGCGACGATCGTGCAAAGAGACGCCGAGCATCAGGATCTAGTTGCGGCAGAGTGCACTCTAAATTTCCTCTACTGGTACTGGTGCCTAGATGACATGTGGATATGCATTTGTGAACATGATCTCGCTTATCTAGAGGTCGCTATCTCACTTGATATTGTGGAAAAGCACGGCCATCAATTGTTCTCTTTATGGGATCATCTTAAGAACCAAATAAAGGATTTATAGGAATAGGTAATAGTAACCTAGAGCCAATATGATCAACGATAGTGAGAGTTAATGGCCAAGGTACCCATTTTGTTTCAGGATGTCTCCACCACTCACTTTCAGCTGCATCAAGTGACCGTCGGCAGCCAAAATATTTTTTCTACCATGAAGGATTGGGTTGGATTATTGGAGAAGTGATAGAATCTTGTTGAGGAGTTACTCCAGTGGATGCATGATGAAGCATGAGCTCTTGAGGATCCGTTGAAGTGACAATAGAAGTATGCGTAAATTCATGCAAAAGATGACCCACTGGACGCCCTCCATGAATAATATATTTCAACAAAGAAAACTTTGCGCAATCTCTTCCCTATATCCCAAATGAGGTATCTTTATTTGCAGTAGTTAGATGATTTTTGTGGATTTTGAGTTTTCCCAACCAGAGAAACAACAACTCGATAATCCAAACAATGACATAGCATAGGCTTTCATAGGCGGTGTTAATATTTTTATGGAAAAATAAAGAGATCGAGTGGAGAAGCTCAAGGTATTCTTAGCACATGTTTATGTTTTTGTGGACGTCTCCAAGTGGGATCCTCTATTTAACGGTTTTAAACTAGAACTCATTCTTTTGTTAATTTTTAGTTCTACATACTTATTTGTTTGTTTTCATAAATCATTGAATTTGTGATTTGGAACAGAATGAATTGAGACATCTCTTTGATTACTTAAATGCTAAGTTTGTTTTAGTGTTTTGTGAAAATATGAAGGAACTTTACTTGAGATCTAGACTTACTTAGCTTTTTAGCTAATGCATTAAGTGACCCTAGTTTTGTCACCAGTTGGATCGAGATTATTATCTCAACTAGCATAAATATAATGCTAGTAAATTTATTTATTTTACAACTTTTATCAAATGAATCACGTATTTATGTTCTAAATAGTTTCTGGTGAACATAAATGTTTAATAAACTCAACATAGTCACTTGCTCTTCCATTTCGCTATAACTGTAACTTGTTCATTTATTTTTCCTCAATCCATTATCAGTTTAGCTCATGTATGTAATTTTAGTGAAAGGTATTACTTGATGCTGAAATAATTCAAGAGTATTTGATTTCAACAATAAACAAGTTAAATCAACTTAAGAAAACATATGACCTAGGTATAGTCATAAAGTACAATGACTCACATTCACACATGGAAATAAAAACCTAATGTGTAAGACAATTTACTAATTGTTCTACTACTTATACAAATTGTATATCTTTAAACTACACTATTACTGCTTTTTGTGTAAGAATAAAAGAATGATTTTCTACAAAAATCTATCCAACTTAACCTTTGTGGGATCTTGATCTCACAAGGGGATATATGAATCTAAGTTTAATACCTAGACTAATAAAACCAAGCTATACATCTTCCTATGCTTACAAACTCATATATATAAAAGATTTAGTCTTTTAGAAGGTCTTTTTAACAAATATATAATTTCTCACAAGGTGTTATTTATTATGCAAACCAAGTTGATGAATTCTTTAGACAAGTGTTTACCCATTTCCAAATATTATATATTATAAGACATAATTTAAACCCTAGTGTAAGTAAATATTACTTCCCTACATTATTCTTCATGGTTATAATATGCACCTTATAATGTAACGATGTTAGGAGTTATGAAAAAGGTTTTAACCATAGTTTCTTTGTAAAAAGATAATGTGTGCAGGCTGCTCCCAAAAGGTCTCGAACTATAATGCAAAACCCTCATTTCGCAAATAATTTCGATGCCACGTGGTCGATTCTCAATGGTTAGGTTTTGTTGACCTGTGGTTCAATATAAAACTATCCTAAAACCCTAAAATTAACATTTTTGTCTCTCCTGTGGAGTGGAAGAGCTATAGGCTCATCACCGCATGGCCTTACTGTCACTCCCTTGACTCTGTGTAAGCCTCATTGCCAAATTGTTTTTCTTCTGCGTATGAGATTCATGTGGCCATTGCCTTTCATTTTGTGTGAGTGCCCTCTATCGTTGTTACCATTTTTCTGTAAATGCTACCCTTCGTCGTTACCTTTCCTATGCAAGTGTATCCTTTAAGCACTCGTGCAGTGATGAAATTGATAGTGTGAACACGGATCTTGATTTGTCTATTTGAGTGTTCTTGTTGGGTGTAGGGTTAACTATCCTCACTTCCCGACTTCTAGTGTGGGATTTGACTTTGTTTCGTCATGGTTTTTGGTTTCGGGCTTGCACACTATGCGTTGTGGTTACTCTTGCCAATGTTTCTATGAAGCTCGATGTACCCTTATTTGTGGCTAGATTATGTTCATATTACTACTACGACCGAACATCCACTCTTCGGTAAGCGAAATAGTTTTTAAAAAAAACACTATTACTCTTATGTACCATAATTTGATTTTTATTTTAATTATTGTAAGAATTTAACATTTGGGGGTTTTCGATTGTGCAAGTTTTCGAAACAAAAGCTCTTGGTTGAAGGATACCACTAAAGAGGGTTCCACGATGGCATTCATCTTATTAATCCTCGGTCTCGCTTGAGGTTTCTCCTACACTCGTTGCATGGTGTTTTTCATTTATACTGTCCACGTGGTTCTTGGGTTATTGCTCAGTCGTGGCTACATTATGATCTATTTGTTTTTGGAAGGCCAAATGGCTGAGACTGTGATATATTGTTAAGAGATCTTTGAAGCCCTAGTGGTTGTATTGTGATGGAATACTTTGGGTCTTCACAGCCGTGACCTGATAAATACTTATGTACCCTTCTCGGTCGTATTTTTTACTACAGAGTATGTTATTTTTTTTATTAGGCTTTTAAGCCATGACTTTGTTGTAAAAAGGCCATTAGGCCGTAATTGATATGGTTACATTAATGGTTAGAGTTTAGATGTTATTTCTATTTTGAATAAGCTTGAAAGCTTACTATTTTGTAATTTATATAATTGATAATATATATATACTGTGGTTTTTAAGAAAAAGATGGCATGCTGTGAGATTCTTATCTCTTCTAGTTTATTTTCAATTCTTTTAAATTAACCTAAACAGAGCTATTGTTACTGCAATTGATATTTGTTTGTATTATGTTTAAAAGTGAAATGAAATGTTCAGAGAGTTGGTTTTTAGAATATAATTTGATTTTTACTATCAATAAAAATTACTTCAGTAAGTAGATAGAAGAAAGGTTGATTATACAACCTAAGTCTTTAGTGTATTTTTCTGAGTTAGAATATTTTGAAAGGTCTTTTACTTACTTTCTCTTAGTTTACATTTATCATACAGTTATTGTGTTTTGTGAATAATGTATTTAATTTTATATATTAATCTATTAGATACTAATGGTTATACAAATGAAGTATGTATGCTTTAATTAGTTTATGAGTGAAATTGGATAATCCCTCTGTTAGTAAAAGAGGTGGTAATGTTATTTATATTTTACAGTTCCTTCAAAATAGGTTTTATTTTTAAAACCTTAATTGCTTTTAATTTATTACAGATTTTGATATTTGATTATAATTTTATTTAAGTTACATTTTTACTTAGATTAATGATGAAGTTATATAAGTAATTACTAGCCTCGTTTATACTGTTTCTTTAAGTTAATCCTGCTTATTTATTTTCTATTTTTACAATGTCTTTTAATTACTATAATAGTAGACTTATAGTAAATAATATATCTAATGTGTAAGTAAATACATAGACTATATATATATATATATGTTTCTTAGAGACAGATTTGTTTATGTTATTACACTGTACTCTGTCTAAGGAAAACATCTGAAAATGTAGGAAGGAAAAACATACTTATGATTAACTCTGATGAAACCTGAAGAAGGTAAATAAACACATTCAAGCATACTCCATTCAATTCTTTAACTGAATTTAATCTAACCTACTCTACTAGAGTACTACCTTTAAAAGGTGTGGAAAAATATAGTTAGGTATTTTTTTAACCTATTAGTAAAACCAAAAATTATTCTAATCATTTACCCTAATCTATATCTAATCCAGCATTTGACTATCTTTTTCACAGTAAAGTATTTCATTAACTAATCCTAACAAGAACATAACAGAAGCATAACACATTATTTCTTAAACTCAATCCTTTTAGATGTAAATAAACAACTAGAAAACTAGATAAATCATGTAGAACCTGGAAATGTAGAAGATGTGACAATAGCTTAAGGAACGTGTTCCTCCCAACCAACTCATGGAGATAGCTGAACTGCAAATCTTAGGACCCCCGAGCTTGTCTCCTGGTCCACCTGGTAGAAGTACTAGGTGATAGATGTAGTCTAGTAATCCTCTGCAACTCTACTGAGTATTTAACAGTAAATCTGTTCTACTTGCAACAGTATGAACTTAGCTTAGAATAGTTTCACTAGTTCATAACTTCAACACTTTTCACTCAAAAAAACTTCTGCTAGTCCCCTCCATTGAATTTTCTTGTGCACTTAATTCACTCAGAATTTTCACAAGTCAAGAATGAGCAACCTCAACTGTCTTCAATGGGAAGTTTTATTAGCATGCCTAGGTCTTTTGGGTCAGTTTTTACTTAATGAGCCACCTTCTCTTTTTCCACTTTCTTGGGGAACATGACCACAAAAATAGGGAAGTTTCCTCCTGCAAGAGTTTGAGGATGCTAACAAGTGTCAATCTGCTCTCAACCTAGCCTACTCCACCAAGTGACCAGTAAAACACTCATTTAACAGCCTCCTTAAGCTATTGTTATTAATTAATAAAATATTCAGCAATTACATTCAATTATCCTTGACTCCTTTTGGTCATTAATTACAAACTTTAAAATAAAATATAACATAATGTTTCTTAAAACATAAAATGTTTTGCAATTTGGGGCATGTGACATACACACCCCCTTAAATTATAACATCATCATCAATGTTATTTATTCTTCATCCTCAGATTTTCCCTGGAATAGAATTGGATATGCAACCCCTATATGACTCTCCAATTTCTAGGTGGCTTCTTCTGGACTAAGGTGCTTCCATTGCACCTTCACCTGACCAATGGTGCGATTCCAAAGCAAGATCTCCCTCCTTTCGAGGATACAACCCAATTTAACCATAAAATCTCCTTTGGGCTCTACCTGCACATTATTCCAGTTTATAACATGAGTAGCATCATGTGCATATTTTTTTTAACACAGAAATATGAAAAACATTATGAACCTTCAAATTTGGCGGAAAAACCAATTAATATGACACCTGTCCTATTCTAGAAAGTATCTCAAAGGGTCTGCAATATTGAGGTGCTAACTTAACACAACTTCCTAATCTCAAGGAACTCTTTTTAGGCCTTACCTTAATAAAGACATGTTCACCTACCTAGAACTCTTTTTTAGTTCGTTTAAGATCTGCTTGAAGTTTTTGTCTGTCTTGCACAATTTTCAAGTTACCTTGCACCTGTTTTACAATTAACTCCATCTCTTTTAGTAGTTCAGGTCCTAATACTAACCTGTCAACTCGGTTACTCCACGAGATGGGGGTATTGTAATTTCTGCCATACAAAATTTCAAATGGACTGTATTGTGCTTAAGTCTGGTAGTGATTGTTGTAAGAAAACTCTACTAGGTATAAGTAATCTTCCCATTTACCTGGTTGTTCCTTAACATACATTCTGAGCATATCTTCCAACACTTGATTCACTCTTTCAGTCTGTCCATCCGTTTGGGGATGAAAAGAGGTACTGAAATTTAAAGTAGTATTTAGTCCTTTAAACAAAGACTTCCAGAAATTGCTCATAAACCATTAGAGGAAATTTCAACTCAAAATGGGCCTCCTAAGAAAATTAATAAAATAATAGTTAAAATAATATTTATTAATTTTGGAAGAAGAAAAGAAAAACCTACGTTTTTTGTTTGTATTTTCGACATATCTCTCTGTGATTTTACTCAAATTTCGATCGAGAGACATCCCTGGATGCGAAATTAAACTCTAAATCCAATGAGTACCCACTCGGCATACTTTCGACAGACTCCGCTACCCCGAAAACAAGAAATACTTGAAAAAATGTGATGATGACATCATCATCACATTTTTTCAGGTATTTCTTGTTTTTAGGGTAGTGAGGTCCATCAAAAGTATATCGAGTGGGTACTCGTTGGATGAAAAGTTTAATTTCACATCTAGGGAGCTCTCCTGATTGAAATTTGAATAAAAACACAGGGAGATATGTCCAAAATACAAACAAACAAAATTTTTTTTTTATAGTACCTATCCCCAAATTTATATTAAAAATTTGTTTAAGACCTATACGGTATTTCAAATTTAAAGCAATTTCATTGGCTAACACATGGTGAAATGGAATTTGAATTATGGTTAAAAGGCCCATTTTTAGTTGAAATTTCCTCTAATGTTATGGTCTCTGTCTGAAATTATAACTTTCGGTATCCCATGTAAACGAAATATTTGTTTCATGAATATATCAACAATATTAGCAGCCTTGTAAGTGGTTTTTACAGGTATAAAATGAGCTACTTTACTAAGTTTATCAATGACGACCATTATCGAGTCATTCAGATTTTGATTTATAGGTAGACCTGTAATAAAATCAAGACTGATTATTTCCCACTTCTAGCTAGGGATAAGTAATGGCTGTAGTAATCCAGACAGATGCAGGTGTTTAGTCTTAACTTGTTGACATTCAAAACACTTGGCAATGTATTCTACTAGTTCATTCTTCATGTTTGGCCAAAAATAATCCTTCTGTAACATGGTTATAGTCTTCTGATAACCACGATGTCCTAAGTAAGGAGTCTTATGAATTTCGTTTAAAATTAGTAACATAATCTTGGGTACATTAGGTATATACAACCTATCTTTATATAGTAATAATCCTTTTTCGTTTAGACTATACTCTGTACTTAAAATTTTAGTTAAATTTTCTATTACTTTTGCTTGTAATTTCTGATAGTTTTCATCCAATCTCACTCCTTCCTCTAGCTATTCTTCTAAATCTATTTTATAAGTGCTGATTGTTGCTACAAAATTTAGTTTTGCATTTCTTTTTAGAGCATCAACAACCTTATTTTTTTTTCCCTTAATATGTTGGATTTCAAAATCGTACTCGCTAAGGAAAGATAGCCACCTAGCTTACCTTGCGTTTAAGTCAGGTTGATCCAATAAATATTTTAATCCTTTATTATCTGTCATTAATATAAACTTTCTTTCAATTAAGTGATGGCGCCACATCTTCAAAGCATGTATGATGACAGCCAAATCTAAATCATAAGTTGCATAATTTTTCTCATGAATCTTAAGCGTCTTAGACTCATATGCAATTACGTGTCCATCCTGAGTTAAAACTCCACCTAAACCGTCGTTGCATGCGTTAGTACATACTATAAAATCTTTATTAGGATCAACAATTCTTAAGATTGGTGCAGTAGTTAGTAATGTTTTTAACTTTTAAAAACTATCTTCACACTTTTGTCTCCACTCGAATTTATTCCCTTTATTCTGTAAAGAATTTATGGGATTTGCAATTCTTGAAACCTTCAATGAATCTTAGATAATAGTCAGTAATCCCCATGAATGATTGTACGTCAGTTAAGTCATTTGGGACTAGCCATTCTTCAATTGATTTTATCTTTTATCGATCAAATGAGATCCCTTATTTAGTTACTACATGGCCCAAGTACTGTATTTTATACTTAAAGAAATCGCACTTACTAAATTTAGCATAAAGCTAATGTTCTCGCAATTCTTGTAAAACAATTTTTAAGTGCTCCTCGTGTTATTCTTTAGACTTAGAATAAATTAGAATGTCGTCAATGAATACCACCACAAATTTATCAAGGTATTTATGCAGCACATTATTCATTAAGCACATGAAAACAACTGGGGAATTAGTAAGCCCAAATGGGATAACAACAAACTCATAGTGACCATATCTGGTCCTAAAAGTTGTTTTAAAGATGTCTTCATTTTTTATCGGACCTAGTGATAACCAGATCATAAATCAAACTTTGAGAATACAGTTGCTCCATGTAGATGCTCAAATAGATCATCTATGCGGGGCAACGGATATCTATTTTTAATGGTCATTTTATTAAGTTGACGGTAATCTATACATAAACGTAGAGTACCGTCCTTATTTTTAACGAAAATAACAGGTGCTCCCCAAGGAGACATGCTAGGTCTAATATGCTTCTTATCAATAAGTTCTTTTAACTGTGATTTTAATTCATTTAATTCTAATATATTCATCTCATAAAGGGCCTTTGAGTTGGGCACTGCACTAGGTACAAACTCAATAATGAAGTCTAACTTCCTCTTCAGAAGCAGTCCCAGAATTTCTTCCGGAAATACATTTGAATACCCCCTTAGTATTGGAATATCTTCCACTTTTAGTTTATCTTCATTATTAGTATGGTCTTCGTTAATTACAGTTACAACAAAGGCTTTACAACCCTTCCGAATAGCTCTCTTTAATTATAAATCAAAGATTTGTCTGATAGTTGTTTTCCTAGGGATTCCTGTTACGTTTACTATTTCTCCTTCGTTATTTATGCAAGTAAAATTTTTATTGAAACAGTTCAGAACCATTTTATGTTGTTCTAACTAATCTATACCAATTGACATATCATAAGAACCTAAAGGAAGTACATTAAGCTTCACAGAGGTTTCAAACTGATCCATGTTTAAAATACAATCTTTTACAAAACTAATCACTTTTCTCTTTGCTCCAGTAACTAGCTGAAATAACCATGACTTTACAAATTTTTTGACTCATAACTTGCATTTTTCTACTAAATCAGGAGAAATATAACTTAAGCTATCCCCTAGGTCAATTAAGATAGATATAGGTGTTTGATTCAGCTTACCTTCTACTTCCACCATGGAAGTTTGATAATCCGCCTGCCTGTTTTCTAGTGCTGCGTTGATCATGGGCATTGTCCTTGCTAAATCACCAGCAGTCGGCTCCTCCTGCACCGTATGTATGTTGCTAACAGTCTTCTTTCGGTTACGAAAAACTGATGCATAATGAGGACCATTACATTCCCAACATTTTCTAGTTCTTTATGTTAATTATTCTTAGTGTAATTGCTGTGATTATTAGCAGGTTCTTTATTTCTGGGACCATTTGGGTTTAATTGCGAATTACCTTTATTCCCTTGGAAATTCTTATTAGGAAAATTACGTGTGTTATTTTTCCTAAAATTGTGGTTAGGTACAAAAATTTTCTTCTTCTGTTCAAAATTATTAGATCTTTTATCCTTCCAATTTGACATACTTTCCTTTTTGCGATTCTGCTCATAGCAAAAATTTGTCTTTTGCATAGCCTCCTCTAAGGTTTTTGGATTATCGTATTCAATTCTGTCTTTTATGTGGGAAGGTAAACAACCTAGAAATCGTTGTACCTTAGGCTTCTCATCCACAATATAAGGCATGTAATGTAGCAGACTTAAAAATTTACTATTTAATTCTTTCATGTTCATTGTTCCCAGCTTCAATTCATAAAATTCCTTAGCTTACTCTTTATAGTATTGTTATGATAAAAAATTCTTTTTGAAGTATTTCTTAAAGGTACACTAGTTAATG
Source organism: Pseudotsuga menziesii (assembly GCA_001517045.1). Taxonomy (NCBI): domain Eukaryota; kingdom Viridiplantae; phylum Streptophyta; class Pinopsida; order Pinales; family Pinaceae; genus Pseudotsuga; species Pseudotsuga menziesii. The sequence continues at coordinate 205,110 of LPNX010214133.1, forward strand.
TTCTTTTCCCTAATACATTTTACTCGTTTTAGGTCCTGCTACCAAATATCTGCCTTCCCAGTTAGGTTGTAAATGGTCATTCTTGCTTTTAGCTAATTAGAGTAATTATAAATTTGAAAATACTTCTTCATACCAGACAGCCATGATTCAGCCTCTTCTCCTTTCTCAGTTTCACCTTTGAAAGTTTGTGGTTTTATTTTCTTAAATTCTCTTGAAACTTCTTCATAAGGCTTAAATTTTAGTTTTCTTGAATGATAATTATCTTCGCTACTATCACTAGTGTACTGATAATTCTTCCTACGTGGATCGCCATAAATCTTAGAGGATGAACTACTTTCGATTTTAGGTTGTTGATACTTTTTGTTTTTGTGTTGGTAGAAAATAGCTTCAGATCCTGTATGTTTATCTTTTTCTTCATTCTAAAATTTTTCCATCAAGATCTGGTTCAGCTCCTCTTCAGCTCTCAGAATTATTTCATTTTCCTTTTTGACTGTTTCCATCTTAGTTCTTAGTTATTTAATAGTTTGTAATAATTCTGAAGATTTATTAGTTATTTCTTCTTGAACTGGTTCTCTTCTAGAATTACTTCGTTCATTAAACAGGGGCTCTTCATCTGCATATGCCTCGAGTCTTTCCATGCATGCAGTTTAACTCACAATTTTTTTTTGGAAATAACACTTCAAAAAGAAAAATAATAATCAGTATGCATGCATTAAATCTATTGTTTATCTATGCAGGTTGAGCCTTATTCAGGCCTAGTGTCCGAACTTGTGCTCTGATACCACATGTAATACTCCAAAAATTCATAAAAATTTATAATTTTTCATATGACATAAAATGCCTGCAGTCGTCACTACTGAGGAACATTTAACTGTTAACGGTTAACCTAAACATTTTAAAACTAGAACTGATTCTTTTGTTAATTTCTAATTCTGCATACTTATTTGTTTGTTTTCATAAATCATTGTTAAGGATTTGATTTAGCAAATTATGATTTGGAAAAACAGAAATTGAGACATCTATTTGATTACTTAAGTGCTAAGTTTGTTTTACTGTTTTGTGAAAATATGAAGGAACTTCAGTTGAGATTGAGGCTTACTTATATTTTTAGCTAATGCAGTGAAGTGATGCTTCTTTTACATGGATTTTAAAGATAAGATGTTTTGTCACCATTTTCCGGATCGAGATTATTATCTCAACTAGCATAAATATAATGCTAGTAAATTTATTTATTTTACAACTTTGATCAATTGATTGAGGTATCCTTGATCTGTTTATTTATGTTCTAAATAGTTTATGGTAAACATAAGTGTTTAATAAACTTAACATAGTCCAGTTGCTCTTCCATTTCTCTATAAATGTAACTTGTTCATTTAATTTTCCTCAATATATTATCAGTTTAGCTCCTGTATGTAATTTTAGTGAAAGGTAATTGTATATCAGATCCCTTTTATATTTTATTACTTGATGTTGAAGTAATTCAAGAGTATTTGATTTCAAAAATAAACTAGTTAAATCAACTTAGGAAAACCTCTAATCTAGGTATAGTCATAAAGTACAATGACTCACATTCACACATGGAAATAAAAAGCTAATGTGTAAGACAGTTTACTAACAGTTCTAGTACTTATCAACTAGAGATGCAGTAATACAAATTTTATATCTTTAAACTATAGCATTACTATTTTTTGTGTAAGAATAAAAGAATTATTTTCTACAAAAATCCATCCAACTTAACCTTTGTATGATCTTCATCTCACAAGGGGATATACGAATCTAAGTTTAATACCTAGACTAACAAAACCAAGCTATACATCTTCCTATGCCTGCAAACTCATATACATAAAATATTTAGTCTTTTATAAGGTCTTTTTTACAAATATATAATTTATCACAAGTTGTTATTTATTATGCAAACCAAGTTGATGAATTCTTTACACAAGTGTTTACCCATTTCCAAAGATTATAGGACATAATTTAAACCCTAGTGTAAGTAAATATTACTTCCCTACATTATTCTTCATGGTTATAATATGCACCTTATAATGTAACGATGTTAGGAGTTATGAAAAAGGTTTTAACCATAGTTTCTTTGTAAAAAGATAATGTGTGCAGGCTGCTCCCAAAAGGTCTCGAACTATAATGCAAAACCCTCATTTCGCAAATAATTTCGATGCCACGTGGTCGATTCTCAATGGTTAGGTTTTGTTGACCTGTGGTTCAATATAAAACTATCCTAAAACCCTAAAATTAACATTTTTGTCTCTCCTGTGGAGTGGAAGAGCTATAGGCTCATCACCGCATGGCCTTACTGTCACTCCCTTGACTCTATGTAAGCCTCCTTGTGAGATCATTTTTATTCTGTGTATGAGAGTTGTGTGGCCATTGCCTTTCATTCTATATGAGTGCCCTCTGTTGCCGTTACCATTTGTCTGTAATTTCTACCATTCATCATTACCTTGCCTCTGCAAGTGTGTCCTTCAAGCATTGGTGCAATGATGAACTAGATAGTCTGAACACGGATCTTGATCTATCTATTTGAGTGTTCTTGTTGGGTTTAGGGTTAACTGTCATCACTATCCAACTTCTAGTGTGGGATTTGACTCTGTTTCGCCGTGGTTTTTGGTTTCAGGCTTGCATACTGTGTGTAGTGGTTACTCTTGCCAGTGTTTCTTTGAAGCTCGTTATACCCTTATTTGTGGCTAGGGTTTGTTCATATTACCACTATGATCGAGCATCTACTCTTCGATAAGCGAAATAGTTTAAAAAAAACACTATTACTCTTCTGTACCATAATTTGGTTTTTATTTTACTTATTGTAATAATTTAACATTTGGGGGTTTTCAATTGTGCAGGTTTTCGAAACAAAATCTATCAGTTAAAAGAATACCACCAAAGAGGGCTCCACGATGGCATTCATCCTGGTAAGCCTCGGTCTCTCCTGAAATTTCTCCTACACTGGTTGTATGGTGTTTTTCGTTGATATTGTCTGCTTGGTTCTTGGGTTATTTCTTAGTTGTGGCTACATTATGATCTATTTTTTTTTGGAAGGCCAAATGGCCGAGACTGTGATATATTGTTAAGAGATCTTTGAAGCCCTTGTGGTTGTATTGTGATGGAATACTTTTGTCCTTTATGACCGTGACCTGATAAATACTTATGTGGCCTTCTCGGCCATAGTTTTGATTATAGAGTATGTTATTTTTTTTATCAGGCTTTTAAGCTGTGACATTGTTGTAAAAGGGCCATTAGTTAGTAACTGATATGGTTACAGTAATGGTTAGATTTTAGATACTATTTATATTTTGAATAATCTTGGAAGATTATTGCTTTGTAATTTATATAATTGATAATATATATACTGTGGTTTTTAAGAAAAAGATGGCATGCTGTGAGATTCTTATCAGTTTTAGTTTATCTTCAATTCTTTTAAATTAACCTAAATAGAGTTATTGTTACTGCACTTGATATTTGTTTTGATTATGTTTAAAAGTGGAATGAAATGTCGAGACAGTTGATTTTTAGAATATAATTTGATTTTTACTATCAATAACAATTACTTTAGTAAGTAGATAGAAGAAAGGTTGATTATGCAACCTAAGTCTTTACTGTATTTTTCTGGGTTAGAATATTTTGAAAGGTCTTTTACTTACTTTCTCTTAGTTTACATTTATCATACAGTTTTAGTACCGTTTCTTGTGAATAATGTATTTAATTTTATATATTCATCTATTAGATACTTATGGTTATACAAATGAAGTATGTATGCTTTAATTAGTTTATGGGTGAAACTGGATAACCCATGTGCTAGTAAAAGAGGTGGTAATGTTATTTATATTTTACAGTTCCTTCAAAATAGGTTTTATTTTTGAAACCTTAATTACTTTTAATTTATTACAGAGCTTGATATTTGATTATAATGTTATTCAAGTTACATTTTTACTTAGATTAATGATGAAGTTATCTAAGCAATTACTAGCCTCATTTATAGTGTTTCTTTAAGTTAATCCTACTTATTTATTTTCTATTTTTAGAATGTCTTTTAATTACTATAATGATAGACTTATAGTAAATAATCTATCTATTGTGTAAATAAATACACAAACTATATATATATATATATATATATATATATATATATATATATAT
>LPNX010214133.1:209679-221766 GCA_001517045.1 Pseudotsuga menziesii
AAACATACTTATGATTAACTCTTATGAAACCTATAGAAGGTAAATAAACACATTCAAGAATACTTCATTTGATTCTTTAATTGAATTTAATATAGCCTACTGTACTAGAGTAATACCTTTAAAAGGCGTGGAAAAATACAGTTAGGTATTTTTTAATCTATCAGTAAAATTGGAAATTATTCTAATCATTTACCGTAATCTATATCTAATCTAGCATTTGACTATATTTTTCACATTAAAGTATTTCATTAACTAATCCTAAAAATAGTAGAACAGAAGCATAACACATTATTGCTTAAACTCAATCCTTCTAGATGTAAATAAACAATTAGAAAACTAAATAAATCATGTAGAACCTGGAAATGTAAAAGAGGTGACAACATCTTAAGGAACCTGTTCCTCCCAACCAACTCCTAGAGATAGTTGAACTGCAGATATCAGTACCTCTGAGCTTGTCTCCTTGTCCATGTGGTAGAAGTACTGGGTGAGAGATGTAGTCTAGTAATCCTCTACAACTCTACTGAGTATTCAGTAGTAAATTTGTTCCGCTTGTAGTAGTATGAACTCATCTTAGAATAGCTGCACTAGTTCAGAACTTCAGCACTTTTCACTCAAACAAAATTCTGCTAGTCCCCTCGATCGAATTTTCTTGTGCACTTCATTCACTCGGAATTTTCACAAGTCAAGAATGAGCAGCCTCAGTTGTCTTCAATGGGAAGTTTTATTAGCATGCCTACGTCTTTTGGGTCAGTTTTCACTTAATGAGCCATCTGCTCTTCTTCCACTTTCTTGGGGAAGATGATCACAAAAATAGGGAAGTTGCCTCGTGCAACAGCTAGAAGTAGTTTGAGGATGCTGCCAAATGTCAATCTGCTCTCAACCCAGCCTACTCCACCAAGCGACCAGTAAAACACTCATTTAACAGCCTCCTTAAGTTGTTGTCTCATCTTTCATTTATTAATTAATAAAATATATAGCAATTGCATTCAATTATCCTTGACCCCACTTGGTCATTAATTGAAAACTTTAAAATAAAATATAACATAATGTTTCTTAAAACATAAAATGTTTTACAATTTTGGGCATGTGACATGAAGGAAATCCAAAAGCATCATGGTGTAGGACCACCGGGATAAAGAGCCAATATTGACATGTCTGCATAAGAATAACCAGACTGTAAATGGTGTATTGAAATAGTTAGAATCAACCACTAGTGCAAGTATAAAAGTTCCATGCAACTATGTAATGGGGTTAGGATTTTGTTAATCAGAAGTCATTTTTTCATTTGATATCCTATAAAATTTTACATCATATTTGCAAGATCTACACAAATTTTACAAAATCAAAATATGAGATATGAATTTTGACTGCAATAGCTATATACAATTTTTCTAGAATTAATTACAAGATATATCTAGGTCCCAAACAATTTGAAAATATATCCAAAATAAATTATCTATCAAATCCTCATTTCATAAAATTTTTTATTATTATTATTAAAAATAACAATGAAAATACATCACTCACAATTTTACTTTGAATGATGAAGATCTTCGCATTTTCCTTTGATTGATGAAGATCTTCGCTTGAGATTTGGAACCATCTTGATAATTGACATATCCTTCTCAACACCATAACTCTTTTACTTTGATTGATGAATATCTTCACTTGAGATTTGGAATCATCTTGATCCTTCTCAACACCATGGTTTTCATGGGCTCAATACCATGTTAATTTCACTAAGTGTCCTCAAACACACAATATGGGGGAGATGTTGTAATGTTCCTACCTATCAAAATAATAAAAAATAATAAAAATTGAATTATCGACAAAAAAATGTTGGCCACCATGTGCAAGGCCTTCTAAACAACCCATGGTTTTATTGTACATGGTTTAGAAGGGCTTTGCACATGGTTTTAAAACCATGTACAAGGCCTCCTAAACAACCCATTGTTTAATTGTACATGGTTTAGGAGAGCCTTGAACATGGTTTTAAGACCATGTGCAAGGCCTCCTAAACAACCGATGGTTTTAGGAGGGCCTTGCATATGGTTTTAAAACCATGTATGGGGATATGTTGTAATGTTCGTTCCTAAAAAAATAAAAAATAATAATAAATACTATATGTCGGCCATAAATAATATTAAATATTAATAATAAAAATATTAGTTGTGGACCTTAAATAAAAAGATGTGTCTTTTGGTTTGAATAAAATCAATGGTTATATAGGACACACCAAAGTTGATAGCTCATTGAGTGCAATACCTAAGAAGAGGTTTGCACCTTAAGATATTTGATCCCTCTCAGCGCTTGATAGAGCTGAGGATTTGGATCTAGGCCAGTTAATATCAAACAAAATTATTGCATAAGAGGTAAGAGGCATAGTGTTTATATAACCTCTCTAACCTTATCTCCTCATGATAGATATCCTTGGAAGGATAATCACTATGAAAAGGATATGAGAAGGATGAATTATCTTCTAAATATCTAACAAAATTATTATTTTATGAAAACAAACCAAATGATATAAACTTTACAATTATTAGGTTAACAAAGCAATGTTTGCACACTTTTACTTGTTCTTTAATGAAATTTAGCCACCTCTAGTTTTACATATATGACTAGAACAAGTGTATATCCTAGAACAACATAATTATTGAATACATTTCTTGTTTCATAATCATGAATATTCATAGCGTGTTCTAGATCCAATAAAAGGGCATGCATATAGGGATAACACTATCCATGGTAATTGTTATGACAAAGGCACCCCTAGAGTATTGGTTACATCACATTTGAGTGAGGGAGCCTTATTTCTAATTAAATCCATATTACGTATATTGTGCATATACACTTCAAAATAATACTCAACAATTCATAATGTTTGAAATTGGATAGGAATCCCACTATTATAATGAGATCAAAACATTGTGATTACATCAGTGTGCTTATGCTAGAAGGAAATAAATTGTCCACTAGCTTTCCTTCCAACACAAGAACAAGTTTAGAGCCAACAACACCATCAGTTATAAATGCACTTCTTATTGAATCATTGTGGATGTTCTTAGCTTGTTTTAGAGAAAATAAAAGGGCATAGAAAAAGAAAGAACACTAACCATATTAATTGTTAGAACAAACGTATCCCCATATAATTGATTGTATCCTTTTTTATTAAGATATAAGAAAATATAGTGACTACTAGATTTCGTCTTATCAGAAGCACAAGTGAAATTCCCACAACAACATCAAAACAAAAACCTTTCTTAAGGTGAAATCACCTCCTTTATTTGTCTAGTGAGAAACAAGCATGGATCATCATGCAACGAAATCAAAAGTATGGTGAGGGCATAGCATGTTCATATTGCTACATAATATTGTGCTAAATGTTAGGATATTTAGACACTTAGGAGTTAGTTAAGATCAACTTGTGTAATATATCCATTAGGTAAAAGTGTGTTTCATTAGTATGAATTTGTAAATATTCTAATCCGACGATTACGATATGTTCTAGACATAGAGTAATCCGATAGTTCAACTTCTCTTAGATCATACCTACCATTGATCTGTGGCTTAACACTCGATTGGTCTATGATCTCTATTTAAAAAGCATAGAGAGTCCTTGTCTAGTTGATTGATTATGAGAAGCTCATGTAACTTTCTTTCTTTTGCATAATAAATTGCTCCATGTAGCTATTTGGCTGGGGCAGTGGACTATTTCCCTCTCGAGGGTTTTAACCACATGACAAACATCGGTGTGTTGATCTGTGATCTATTTGTGTAAAGTGGTTTCTGAAGGTGTTCGATCTTTTAGGAGTACCCTGTGTACCCGAACATGGTATTAGAGCTTTTATGAAGAACCGCTTTCGGTTTTGATATAGATCTGGAACCAGTGTTGCCGAAACTTTGAAAGGGTTTTTTTTCTAGATTTTAAGCACATTTTTGGCCTATGGGAGTTGTTCCATTGCATCTGGAGCACCATTTCCATTGGGAAATAGTTTTTGTTTCACCAAAAATTGTTTTCGTTTGCTCCAGAAACACCCATTTCGGCAAATCTCAAGGTGTAATGTTACAGTGACGGATTTGTTTTTTTTAAATCTCTCATATTTTATCAGTTTATTATTAGATGTTTTATGTTTTAGTCTTAGACTGTCGTTTTCCCTGACTGCGTATGCTCTTTGCCGTGTACCTTGCGCGATCACGGCGAATCAAAAACAGTAAGGGAAATTTTTTTTTCTTGTCTTCTCGGCTACGTATGCTCTTTGCCGTGCACCTTGTGCGATCACGGAAAATCAGAAACAACGAGAAAACTTGAAAACGTAGACTTTTCGGGGAAGCTAACCAAGTTCTAACCCCATTGTGTGGAAAAAGTTTTTTGTTTTTGTTTTTGTTTTTCATTTTTTTTTTGTGATTTGCAGGAAAAGAAAGCAAGCATAGAAAACAAGAGAGAAGATTAAAAAAAAAAAAAAAAAAACCCTTCCTCTTTCCATACTTTTACGTACCTTTTAAACTTAGCTCACTTGGTCCAAAGTTGTTTTACACCTTGATAAGTCTTGAGTTCAAATCTTATCAAGCTACTTTTTAGTGGATGCAATTTCTATTCTCAAGTTACTTTATTGTAAAAGTGCATCTCACATAAATAAAATAAAATAATAGTAAGTCACTTAAGTCTTTTAATTTATTGCTGCACTATTTAAAAGTCACATTATTGTAAAAGTGAACATCGCTTATTCTACAAAAGTGATTCACTTCAAAGCAACTTTATTGTAAAAGTGATTGTCAAAAGTTGATCTTGGGAAGAGGGGGCTTCTTTTTTTTAGTTGGTCAAGTTAATATCTGCCACGTCACAATTGGGGACATCTTCAACATTTTCTTTGATTAAGCATAACTTCATCATCCGAAATTAGTTTTAAGTGCCATTTTTTTTTAAACCGCATATTTTTTCAAGCTTTTTGCATCCAGACAGTTATTTTCTATTCTTTCAGCCATTATTTTATAGTATGGCCGCCCCTTGTGATATTATACTTACAAGTTCTAACTATTTCTCATGGAAATCTTGTATGGAGAATATTTTGCGAAGTAGGGGACTTTTCAGGATAACCTCAGGGAAAGAAATAGAACCCACTGATGATGATAATAAAATTAAATGGGAAAATCGATGTGATGAATCTCATGGATTGATTGGGATGTCAATCTCTACTGATTTGTGATTCCACATATCTAGAATTGGTGAACCTAATCTCGCTTGGGAAAAGTTGGAATCTGTGTTTGGTAAACACAATGAAATTCGGGGTCATCAACTTGAGAATGAGTTGCTTTCCTTGAATCCAAATGATTTTTCATGCATTCAGGACTATTTATCTAAGTATAAAACTCTTAGACTATTATGTGCCAAATGCAAGATTAAGAAAGAAGACAAACAATGTATTTATCATATTCTTTCAAAACTTGGACCTACATATTTTTTTTTGTATCTACATTCTACTCCATGAAATAATCCTTGACTACAGCTAGCTATCAAGAGCCTAGCTTTGAATCCTTCTGTGATTCCTTAATTAGAGAGAAAGATAAGCTCATTCATCTTGGAATAATTAATAATGCAGATACATCTGGGAAAGCCCTATTGTCCCAACAGAAAGAAAATTCCAAGCTTCCCAAGAAATAGAATTTTTGCAATAATAAGCCAAACAACAAGGGTCCCAAACCCTCTCAGTCAGCTCCTCCTTTAAAAAATGACAAAGGATCCAAGAAAAAAGGAAAGAAGACTAAGCGTCATTGCAATTTTTGTGGGAAAGATAATCATGATGAATCTAAATGTTTTAAGAAGATGGCAGCCTTGGAAGTAGCAATGAAGAAACACCACATCAGCCTAGATTCATCTTCAGAATCTAACTCTCATGGGCATGCACTTTGTGCTTCTGGTTACTCTTATACTGCATCTTCTTCTTCTACTTCAAATGAATAGCTCATTGATTCTGGAGCATCCTATCATATGGCTAAGGATCAAGCCATCTTTTATACTATGCATGAATGTAACACCAAACAAATATTTGTTGGTGATGATAGATCTCTAAGTGTTGTAGGATCTAGAACAGTTCCAATAGAAAATGGTAATTTCAGTGATGTACTATGTGTTCCAAAGATTTCCTGCAATTTGTTATCAGTCTATCAAATAACTCATTTGGGTGAAGGTAAATCTGTGACGTTTACACCTCACGAAGTTGTAATCAAGGATTTTAAAAATCCTCAAAATGTCCTTGCTACTGAAACTGTTGATGATATTACTAGGTTGTACAAATTTAACAAATTTGGGTCATCACCTTTTCCTTCAGTTTTTGTTGCTCATAGTGATAACTTGAGCAAACTTTGGCATGAGCGATTTGGTCACCTAAATTATCGCTCATTGCAAAAACTATGTAAAAACAATATGGTGACTTCTCTTCCGCTGGTATCTTGCAAGGATGGTGTTTGTTCCAGTTGTGTACTCGAAAAACATCATTGGGACAGTTTTGACAAACGTGCCTCTTGGCATGCCTCGGTTCCCTTGGAGCTTGTGCATAGTGACTTGTGTGGCCCTCTTCCATCTGCTTCCTTTTCTGGTTTCAAATATTTATTAACTTTCATTGATGACTACTCCAGACACACTTGGGTTTACTTCATAAAACTTAAGAGCAAAGTCTTTAACATGTTCTTGGCCTACAAGGCCCTTGTTGAAAAACAATTTAGTCATCAAATTATTAAGTTAAGATCTGACAATGGAGGAGAATATGTTAACAACAAGTTCACTACTTTTTGCATTGAACAAGGAATCTAACAACAACACACTGTTCCATATACACCATAACAAAATGGTGTAGTTGAATGGAAGAACTGCACTTTAAAATAAATGGCTAATTGTATGGTCCAATCTAAGGGACTAAGTCTTCAATATTGGGATGAGGCCATAAATTGTGAAAATTACATAGTTAATCGCACACCCACTAAATTTTTATAAGGTATAACAACGGAAGAAGCATGGAGTAAAATTAAACCAGATGTAAGTAACTTTCGTGTGTTTAGTTGTGAAGCATGGGCTCACATTCTAGATGAAAAATGGAAAGCATTGCAGCCTAAAAGTGAAAAGTGCATATTTGTTGGATATTCTGAAGATGTAAAAGGTTATAGAATTCTTCAGCCATATTCTCATGATATAATCATTAGAAGAGATGTTAAATTTGATGAAAATCTCTTTTCCTGCGATCCTAACTTGGCGAGTGTGCCATCTTTGGCCTGCGAGCCTGATTCGACGATTGTGCCTTCTTCTTCTTCTTCTTCCAGCTTCCTTGACAGGTTTCCAACCTCAGTGTCTGATGATGACAGTGAGGATGAAAATTCACCTCCGCCTGCTCATGCTCCTCTAACTGCACCAGCACCAATGCCTCCTCGATGGGTCCATTCAAAATTTGAAGCAGCTGGTGATCTTGCCAGTGATCCTAGAGATCAACGTCGAACATGTTCTCAGTTTCAGCGAGCCTCTTCTCTTTTGGCTCATGTTTTCGAGAATCATGATCCGGAAGCTTTTACAGAAGCTTCAGGAAATTTAGATTGGGATGCAGCTATGGATGAAGAATATCGTTCCTTAATGGAAAACGATACTTGGGATCTTGTTCCTCTTCCAAAAGGAAGAAAACTTGTCATATGTAAATGGGTCTACAGAACTAAGTATGCATTAGATGGAAGTATTGAAAGACTTAAGGCAAGGTTAGTTGCCAAAGGTTTTTCCCAAGTTGAAGGGATTGACTACAATGAAACCTTTGCCCCTGTAGCAAAAATGAATTCCATCTTCCTTGTTCTTTCCCTTGCAGCCTTACATAACTGGGAACTCCATCAAATGGATGTCAAGTCTACCTTTTTACATGGTGATTTATGAGAGGAAATTTATATGGAACAACCTCCTAGATATGTTCAGGTTAACTCTAGGTTTGTCTGTCTCCTTAAGAAATCCTTATATGGCCTTAAGCAAGCTCCTAGAGCTTGGTATGCCAAAATGGATAGCTTTCTCCCTGACACTAGTTTTTCTGGATGCCATTTTGACCCCAATGTCTATACCAAGAAAGTAGGAAACCATCTCATCATACTTTTTCTTTATGTTGATGATCTTATCCTTATCGGTAGTGACCCTAACCTTATAACCCATGTGAAATCCAGTCTTAAGCAAAATTTTCAAATGTCAGACTTAGGACATTTGCATTATTTTCTTGGTCTCCAAGTCTTGCAAACCAAAGAAGGAATATTTATTTCCCAGTCTAAGTATGCTTGTGACCTTCTTCGTCGCTTCCACATGGAAGATTGTAAACTATCCCCTTCTCCCTTCCAATATGGAGTCAAACTTTCTGCCACTTGTACTTCCCCTGAAGTAGATGCCACCTTGTATTGTCAGCTTGTTGGTAGTCTTTTATACTTGACTCATTCCCGTCTTGACCTTTCCTTTGCCATTGGTCATGTTGCCCGTTATATGCAAACTCCTCATGAAAGTCACTGGAAAGCAACAAAAAGAATACTTCGATATATTCGAGGTACAATTCAGTTTGGGATTCATTACAATACAAGGGGAAAATCTTTGTTGGTTGGTTTCACTAATTCAGATTGGGCCGGAAATCCTAATGATTGAAAGTCTACTGCAGGTTATGTTTTCAGTCTGGGATCTAGACCTGTCACTTGGGCTTGTAAGAAACAACAAGCTTTTGCTCTTTCTTCAATAGAAGCAGAATATCGAGCCGCAGTTAATGCTAGTCAAGAAGCTTTATGGCTTCGACAGATCCTTTCAAAGTTTGGATTCGAGCAGTAGCAGCCTACCCCACTTTGGTACAACAATAAAAGTGCCATCAAGATTGCCAAAGATCCAGTTCTACATCAGCGCAGCAAACACATTGAGCTACACATGCACTTCATCAGAAATCTTGTTCATGATCGTCTTATTGACGTGCTCTATTGCCCAACAGATGATCAAGTTGCAGACATCTTCACCAAGTCTCTTACAGAAGCGAAGTTTTCTAAAATTTGGTCTATGTTAGGAGTTTAGGAATGTGTCCTTAACGGGGGATAGGCTCTAATGCCTCCTTCCTTCTCCTAATAGTGTCACTTTTGTAAATCCTTCAATCCTATCCCAAGTTGTTCTTAAGGGGGGATGTTAGGATATTTAGACACTTAGGAGTTAGTTACGATCAACTTGTGTAATATATCTGTTAGGTAAAAGTGTGTTTCTTTAGTATGCATTTGTAAATATTCTAATCCGATGGTTATGATATGTTCTAGACATAGAGTAATCCGACGGTTCAACTTCTCTTAGATCATACCTACCATTGATCTGTGGCTTAACACCCGATTGGTCTATGATCTCTATTTAAAGAGAATAGAGGGTCCTTAGATAGTTGATCGATTATGAGAAGCTCATGTAACTTTCTTTCTTTTGCATAATAAATTGCTCCAAGTAGCTATTTGGCTAGGGTCGTGGACTATTTCCCTCTCAAGGGTTTTAACCACGTGACAAACATCGGTGTGTTGATATGTGATCTATTTGTGTAAAGTGGTTTCTGAAGGTGTTCGGTCTTTTGGGAGTACCTTGTGTACCCAAACACTAAAAGGGGCATGTTAGGACAAAGGAAACCCTGAGGAATTATTGCATACACATGCTTGTTCATAAAGGAAGTCTAGTAATTGTTGGCTTTCCATCTATGATAAGGACAAGTGTACAACCCATAACATTAGATTTGAATAGAGTTTTATTACATAATCATTCATATTCTTAGCTTGTTCTAGAGGCAATAAATGGGCTTACATAGAGGCAAGAACACTAACCATGTTGATTTTTAAGACAAATGAACCCCTATAGAATTGATTGTATCAACATTAAGCGAGAGATCTTTGGGCCCAGTATGAACAATATTTGATACATTATGCATCTACACATATACATAACATTGGACAATTCATAAAATTTGAAATTGAATAGGAATCACACTATTATACCTAGTTCAAAATCTTGTAATTGTATCCTTGTGCTTGTGCCAAAAGAAAAGCTAGCGACCACCATCTTTCCTTCCAGCATAAGCACAAGTGTAGTCCCAACAACAACAATAATTTTAGATACACTTCATATTGCATCATTGTGGTTTTCATATCTTATTCTAGAGCCAATAAAAGGGCACACACAAAGGTAGAACACTAAGTGTTATCACTTAGATTTAACACACATGTGATGTTTTGATGATTATTACACAGAAACATCATCAACATATAACATGCAACTCACAAGGATTCTTCATCAACAAAATCAACATGAGAGAAAAGCAATGAATATGAGATTCAATCTTTGGTCCGACAATGGATTTTTGTAAGAGGAAACTCACACGACAACAGATGAAAAATCCCTCAAAACTGATGCAAGTGTACCAACACATAGACCATTAACATAATTGGTGCATTTAAGGATTTACAGCCACATTTTGACTCCAAGCAATTCAAATTGGCCTTCTTCACATGCTTGGGAATTTTATAGCCCCATACTTGTATCTTGAATCCACTTCATGAGAGGGAGCATTCACATGAAGAAATAGTTCTTTGTGAATCATCATTTGTTCTATAATAGGAATCAATGACCATACCTTTCAGAAGGAGAAATCAATAGAAAATTTATGTTGCAAAAATAAATTTGAAAGAATCATGTTGCATCCTCATTCTCACCATCCATTGAAATTGCATGCTCACATAGCTTCTTCCTCAAGAAGCAAGTATTTTCCTTTCATCATTCCAAGTTAGTTAGAAATAAAATTAATGGAAATCAAAAGAACCTCCCAAAAGCAGTTTTGGCTACCATTGCAAATAAGCTGTCTCTTAAGTGACAACATTGTATTCAATCTTTTCCATTGTACATAAACATTTGGTTGAAGTTCATCTACTTGTTGTGTTTTTATAAAACTTATACAATTTTTATCCTCAAAATAGTATTTATATGTGCCTTTATTTATCTAATAAATTCATTATTGTTTATTGTACTTATTCATCATCCACTTAATATATTTCCTTTCCTACAATTTGCAAGGATTTCTCACCCTTGAGGGATTTTTCTCACAGCAAAATTGGTGACTCCACTTTGTGTTTTATTCTTATTTTTCATGTCTTTATGGTGCCTTTTTGTCTATTATTTGATTTCGTGATATTGTAATATCATACTCTTGTTGTTCATACCCATATAGATATTAAAATTTTCAAGTTGAAGGCCAAGTTTTCTTCATTTTTCAAGTCGCACAAATCCTATCATCTGTTATGTCTGAGCGAGTGCATATTTTTCTTCAACAATCACACTTCCATGTGGATTATATTTGTTTTAATCTGCATAGGTCTGCCATGCAAGCATTCTAAGTTTAACCCAACATCGTCACACAAGTTTAGAGTGATATTATCTGCACTTCTTTTTCACATGATCATTAACTTTCAACCTTTACTATAGCACAATTGAGAGGCCAAAGTCCCACACGAATGACTCCAATTTGAGATTTCCAGCTTGGTTTAATTCACAATTCTTGTTTGTGTGGATGTTCACATTGCTTAAAGGATTAAAATTAGACACAAATTGTTTTTACTTTCTTAGGATCTAAATCACTTAGTTTAAGAAGGGGGAAAAATCATCTTTTGCAACTTTATTTTTCCTAGGGATTGAGCTTGGAGGTCACCAACAACCTCCTATCTTACACTAGCGTATATTCTCACAATATTCATTGATTTCAAGTTGTAATAAATAACTAGTCTAGGCATTTGATTTAACTCGCAATAGTTTATACTCTAGTCACTTACACATTTACTTATTTTTAAGCAACTTAGAGCAAATCCACTCTTCACACAAATAAGGGACCTAAAAAACTTGGTGTTCAAATAACACAAGATATTTTGAAAAGATTGAACGCCTTGAGAAGCCACTCACATAATAGATCATAGATCAACACACCAATATTTTACACACTAGTGGAAAATGAGAGATTAGTGACCAAAAAAATGACCAAAATCCGCATATCAATGACCACTTTTGGTTTGGCGATCGCTGGTGGCTAATTT